>JANIVW010000022.1:0-161914 GCA_030555995.1 Isabelozyma heimii
TGTGTTTTTTTTTTTTTTTTTTTTTTTTTTTTTTTTTTTTCATCCGACATATTGCACCTGTTCCGAACACAAGATACATATATAAATATTTATACCGTAATTTTCGCTGCAAATATTTGGTCTTTTCCTTCTTTCTTTCTTTCTTTTTTTTATTATTATTATTATTATAGATATATCCTTTTTTGCATTATGGGCTCCTATTTATTGTCATATCTGGGGAACTCTAGAGCCTCGTACCAGCTCCCATCCATTCGGTCGTTGTCATTGGATTTGCCTAGCTTATCTCCAGCAACTCCTATAGATAACGCCGGAACCACCAATCTTGCCAATTTCTCCTACCAATACAACACTCACAAGCAACCAGCAACCTCGTCCCAACTACCTGCATTACTCCTTCCCTCCGATTACCAGACGGCCCCTCAGCCTCCTCTACCACCAGTCCAATACTGTTCCTCGTCCTCCACCCCCGGCGTGAACACACAAACCCATCTCGTGAGCCCCATTGCCTCGCCTCGACAACACACATCCGCCGTTCCTCCTAGCAGCACCAGATCTCGGTCTTCCAGTGACCCGGCTTCGTTCGGCAACCGGTCTATCAGTCCGTTATCGCAGAATACCTCCACGATGTCGTCGCCACAGCTCAAAATCGAGGATTCGGCCTCTTCGTCGTTGGCCCCGGCTTCAAAGTCCGATTGGAAGCCTCGCAAAAAGAGACAATGCCCCGAATGTAAATTATTCTTCTCCAATTTGGCCACTCACAAATCGACCCATTTGAAGCCTACGTCCAGACCTCATATTTGCAAGTACTGCAATCGTGGCTTTGCTCGGCCAAATGACTTGTTCAGACACATCAAGTGCCACTGGAAGGAAATCGGCAGTGACAAGGGCCAATTTAAGTGTCCGTTCAAAAATAGTGCTACAGGTGACCATTGCTGTCATTCGTCGGGAATATTCTCCCGCTGTGACACCTTCAAGAATCACTTGAAAGCAATTCACTTCCAGTATCCTAACGGCACGAAAAAAGAACAAAGAAATAAGGTGAATGGCCATTGTAGGATGTGCCAGGAGCCGTTTGTTAACGTGGACAGTTGGATGGTGAATCATATCGAGAAAAATTTATGTCCTTACGCTAATGACTACAAAAAGTAGATGTTTTTGGCGTATATTATGTTATGACTTTTGGTTATGGGTTTTTTATTTTGTATATTTAATGTATATTAGTATGGCGGAACCATCGGCGTAGAACCGGCGACGCAGGCCGACGCTGCCTTAACGCGCGGGGCTCGGCCCATCTTGGCGGGGCTTCGGCCTACTTTTTGGCCCCTTGGCCCTCTCTGGGTGGCGACCTGGGGGAGATTCGGCCCATTTTCCTCCCTGGCGGAGTCGGAGCTAAGCACACTTGGGCCGTTCGCTGGGCCCCTGCTTCTCGCGGTGGGGGCGGCCAATCACATGAACCTCGGCTGAAAAAAATTAAGAAATCCTACAAGATAAACTTTCCTGGCCCTTTATAAACCGTCTACCGCCGCCAGCCGTGACAATGGCCCCAAACACTGCTTCAACCATGTTGAAGAAAATCGCTCTAGCCCTATTTTTGGTCTCATCGATTAAAACCATCCCACTTTCGTATCTCGTTCAATTCTACTACCGAATCTTCATTAACTTAATAATCCCCCGAATCAAGTACTTGAAAAATGGTAAGCAGAATACGTTTGGCGTAACCGGGAAAGCAAATACCCATGATTTGTTCCAATACACCACTTTCAACACCTATGTGTCTCCGTTGGAAATCGACATGTACCTTCATAAATCCAATTCCACTTATTTCCAGGACTTAGACATTGCCAGAACCAATTTGGTGACTAAGATCTTCCAGGTGATATTCTATCGATACTACGATAACGAAAATCAGGATTTCAAATCAAGTTCCAAAATCTCAAACTTTCCTTACGTGCCTGTGGGTTCAATTCAATGTACTTTCAAACGTGAGCTTACCATTTTCACCCGTTATCAAATCAAATCAAAGGTTTTGGCATGGGACAATAAATGGTTGTTTGTTTTATCAAAATTCGTTGTCCCTCAGAAAAAGGGTGAAGATAAATTATGTGCCATTGCCGTCACCAAGTATGTGTTTAAAAAGAATAGTAGAATCACCATTAGACCCGTGGAAATGATTAAAGAGGCTGGTTTATATAATGAAGAGGTTGAAAAAATCAACCAGCATAATTACAAGCTTATAAGTCACATGAGCGAAACTGACGATTTAGAGGATGTCGCCGTTCGCTTTGGGTCCTAATCAATCCTCCATAGAGTTTTAGAGATATATTTATATAATTAATTTATACCATTAACAAGCAAAGCCATGAATTAGTAGAACGGTGATAAAAAAAAAAAGATAAAAAAAGTGTAGCATAGAGAAGACATCTCTTACGCTTGTGCTTAGTCAATCACATATGCATTGATTCCTTTCGAAGTTGACATACTCTTGTTTAACTCGTTATCATAGGTTGCGCAATAAAAAATGTTCAAAAAAAATTCAAAAAAACCCAAAAATTGATAAATTCCTGAAAAAAACAGACTTATGTCCGCTAGTTGTGAAAATTTGCAGCACGAAAAATCATGCAAATCAATAACTCATCAAAAAATTGCATCTAATGGAAAATCCCCATACCACCTAAGGAAGGACCATATCCTCCTATCTGAAAGCTTACTCATACTAGCCTCCTTTTTTGCAGCCATATAACAAATGGACCAGAACTATCTTTCACAGCTGCTTCAACAGCTTACCAGGCAACAGGCTGCACAATCATCGAAGATCCCATGATTTTAAGAGTTCATTCGAAGTCATACAACTGTTAACATAACAAAAGCATGGTGGATGACTTTTCATTCATCGCAGTCACTCGTAAAATGCTATGGTTTACTTTTCCCAACCCCTCTCCCTCTCTAGTAGCAACTACATGTTATAATCTTTATAAAAATTGTTTAATAAATATGTAAATACTCCGATTAAACCCTCACGCAAGGCCAAATCCTTCATGACTTTCAGTAAAAGCTAGCAACAATGAACCCCGTAAGGTCTCATAACTTTCATAGGCAGGAAGATCAATTTGATTGAAACATGTATGGGATGATGGTAATCTATCAGTTGCACCATAATCTCTATGGATACTAAATTTACAAGTACCGTTAGCACCACTAAGCTCCTTGAAACCATTCAAAGGTACTTTGGACGTTCCCGTAGAGAACTGTAGCAACTTAGCTCTCTCTTCATTATCAAACGATTTCACTGCTCTCCAAAACCATTGAATTTGAATCGATGATGGAGAATAATTCACATAATTAGTATTATTCTTCCAATCATCAACGTTAATGTCTGGCAATCCACTAATTAATAACTCCAATTCTTGTTCATTGAAAATAGCCACCAATTCTTTGGGAATTATCTCGTGGAATCCAATAATGAAATTATTAATCTGCTCTTGAACTGAAGTAGTTAAACGATATTCAACCACCAATTTAACATACTCATATTTGTTTTCTTCAGTAACGGGGATGTTTCTACCATTTTCAATTAAATCAATGATTTTATGCTCACCATAATCATCTGTTTCTACGGAAAAATCTTCAGTGATGACATCAGTGATATCATTTTCGAGCATCCACATTAATGACTTGAAGTATTCCAAATCAAGGTTTTCCATGTCTTTCAATGAGACTTGCTTTCCAAGAATTCTTTTGTATAATGCCCTACTGAAATGACAATCTAAGAAACACCCATCATAAATGGCCTTTCCAATGATTCTTCCAATGAATTTGAAAAATGATAAATGTTCAGGATTGATATAAGATGTTCTGTTAGGATGGAATGTCGTTTCATCCGATGCTACGGGAATAAACAAGGCATAGTCAGGATTAAACATTTGACGTGATAAAACCTGATACCATTCACGAGTTACTCCACCAGCATCAATACCTGATTCACCCTTGAAATTTATTTCCAATTTGGAATTTCTAAACTCATCCTTCGATTTAAAGAACAAAGATCTATAAGAGTCCAAAAATACTTGATCTCGACGGATATTAATCGATAATTTGTTAGTGTTGCTCTTATTAGCATGAAGTTGTCTATCAAAATAATTTTTCTTATTATCAAACTCCAAAACCTTAGAATTTCTTACTAACATTCCAAACGGTCCACTCATTAAGTTAGGATTTGACCTTACCATGTAATTCAAGATCTTTTTATGTTCATCGGTGAATGAAAAGAATAGCCTTTCGATTGGTTCTTTGGTGAAATCAACTTTTTGCACCTTATATTTGGTAACATCTTTGGTTTGAAGGTCTTTCACTTTACTGTGCTTACAAACCACCATTAAAGCTTCAATTAAAGGTAACAAGGCTGTTGCAACATGGGCCATGCCTTGCTTCTCTTCTAACACCCTTAAGCAATCACTCAATGCGTCCCATAGCGTTCCCAATGCCAAACGTTTGTAAAGTCCAGTTAACTCTTCAATTTCATCAATACTCATTTTTCTGGCATACTTAAAATTGGATTGCTGTCCTTGAATATGTTCTTCTTCAGTTTCACTTTTATCTTTTGCGTTTTCCTTCTCTTTGTCTTTTGATTCAAACATATAATCCAAAGCAGTGAGAATCCTAAGTAATTTTGCCTGGTCTGAGTTTGGAGCGCTGAATTTTGCAAATAATTTACTTTCTCCATTATACGTCGAGGAATCGACTAAATCTTTAGTGAGACTATTGAGATCGTGAATTATAACTTGTCCAAGACTCGTTGCTTGATCAGAAAGTTCAACGGAAAATACTTTTTGAGCATTGGGCAAAATCGACAAATTCTGCATAGCACCAATGACTCTTCCAAACGTAAAATTAGGACAATCATTAGAAGTCAAAATTTTCATCATTTGACGGTAGTTATGATCTGAAATGAATGGAGGTGAAAATGGAGGAGGGATTTCGGCTTTAGAGTTATGCAAAATCTGTAATGGTTTCGTAGAAATTTGTAAAACATGAGCTAGGCTATCAACAAAAACTTGTTCTTCAATAATAACATCATTATCAAGTAATTTCAATAAGTGATTGATGGGATACTTATCCTCTTTACTTAGACTAAGTTTGTTTTTGTGCTTTTTGAGAATGAAGTTATTATCATGTTCTGTCAAAAGATAATATCTTAGATGGGGATTTCTTTCCAATAAATAAAGAACTGCCTCCAACATTTGGACTCCAGCAATAAGAGGAGTCAAACCAACAGGGAAATGAGATAGATGGCGATGTTCAGAAGATGATTTCACTGCAGCCCTCATGGAAACTTGGTGATATACTTTTTCCACCGCCTTTTGACTATGAAGACCATCATGAAGCACACCAACTAAAATATTCATTACTTCAACTCGGGTCTGTTTGCTATGACATAATGCGAGTAAGGTATGGTTGATATGACTTCTTCGGCTAGTTGCTTGACGTATGAATAAGAGTTTTATCAAAGAAGCGATACCTGCTTTTTCAACCAAAGGAGTGAAAAAGATTCGTTTGGACTTAACATTGGTGTGGTTACCTCCTGATGTACTGTTTTGATCATTTTCACCTTCACCGTCGTCCTCATCTTCGACATCTCCTTCTCCTTCGTCGTCATCCTCCCCAAATCCCATTCCATTGATAGCTTCAAACCTTCTCTCCATCGATTCTTGCTGTAGAATTTCATCACGTATTTGCTCAGGAAGGGCATCGAGAAATTCGGGATCAAACTCTCGGGCATCAGTTCCTGTACTGGTGGCATTTGCTCTTCTTTCTCTAACGTGTTGAGTAAATACCTCTTCTCTCATATCTTCTGGCAATGCTTCGAAAAAGTCCGGATCAATATCAGTACCTCCAATATCCACCTCTCTGTCGCCAATGCGAACCATGACGCTTACATGAGCATCGTGACCTTCTTGAGAAGCAGCACTTTCCTGGTCATTTGCAGCCAAAGCTTCTCTCCTTTTGAGCTCCTCCTCTTCTTTCCTCTTCCTATCCTCTTCTTGTCTTTTTCTGATCCGTTCTTCTCTTTCCCTTTTGGCAATAGCAGCTTCTTCGATTTTTTTGGCATTATATTCCATACTTTCATCCTTCATTTTATTGAAAACCGCAGGGAAAATACTGTAGAACCGTTCGTTTTTAACCGAGTGGAAGAAAATATCACATAACTCATCCCATCTTTCTCTGGTAGATTTCACATATAAGTCACTTAGCGGGTCATTGAAATCACTTTTTGCACGAGAATTCAGTAAGAAATGGTCAAATCTCGTAACCCCGTGGCCAGAACCAGAACGATCGCCAATTTGAATCGATCCTCTCAATAATCTGTAATCATCATTAGGACCTCCAAATAACCCTCCAAATATTGATGCCATATTTGGTTGACCGACCATGGCTGGTCTTAAAGCTTCAAAGATGGAACTCGCAAATTCACGAGCTCTTCTTCGGGAACTGACGGGGAGGTCATTGAGATCTGCATCTTCAATATCAGAGTCATCTTCACTTCCTTCTTCAATTTCATCTTCAACTTCCGGTTCAACTGGCTCTAACCAATCATTACGACCCCGACCTATTCTAGATTCTGAATCTACATCCTGAGGCTCAGTATCTTCTTCATCTTCAAAAGCTTCAATCCAACCATCTAATTCGTCTTCGTCATATGAGTCTGAGTCCGAGTCATCTTCTTCAGAGCTGCTCTCTTCCTCTTCGTCCAATTCTTCGGAATGTTCTTCATCTCCCGACTCTTCTTCAGACTCAAGGCCTAATTCATCGATGATTTCAATGTCTTCGGGGTCACCATACCTTCCTTCTATATCGTGTACGCCTACGTCATCATCTTCAAAGTCGTCTTCCATCTCTTCGTCCTCAGAGTCTTCGTCCTCAGAGTCCGTGAGGTCGTCTTCATCCTCACTTTCATCTTCATCTTCTCCTTCTCCCTCAGACATCAAAACCAAGCCTTGGTCATCATAATACCCCATTTCTTCTGCTTCACTATCGTCATCTACATCATACATCCCCAAGGTCGAATTTCTGAATAAATCGGGTGTTTCATCTCCGTCATCTTCATCTTCTTCAGGAACAATATCGAAGTCTTCCTTTTCTCCCTTCGAATCTTCAGCAAAAATTTCTTGATGATTGATTTTAATCTTAGACAAATAGTTCAATGGCTTGAGTCCACTTTTAATAACCGTCTCGATATGGGGATAATTGACATCTAATTCAGATAAAATAGAGGTAATTTGATTAGGAACTTGCTTCTCAATTAATACTTTACCAAGGAAATATGAGTCATATTTAGTTGATTTTTCATTCATTAATGGGCCAGAATCCTCTCTGATTTTGGAAGTGATTAATGCCCCACACAAATTAAACAAATCTACCAATTTTCCATATCTTATGTCAGCTATCAAAGGTAAAGAGAGAGTATCCTTCATAATTTTCAGCAAAACATCAACATAAAATTGCCTAATAATTGCCATATCAGGGTCTTCGACATGAGGATCTGCGACTTTGTTATTTTCCAGGACAGGAGTAGAAACAAGTCCGAGTATAGCAAGTTGCGCCAATGAAGAAATGGCAGTTCTTCGTTCATATTCAATTCCTTCAGATTTTATAAATGATTGAGTAGGGATCAATTGATGAATCAAAAAGTTCAATGCTGTTGCTCGAGGTTTTGATTTGTCTCTTTGCTTCTTGGAAAATGTCAAAAATTCAAGCTTAGATTGCTTATAAGAACCTACTAATTCAGTGAGAACTTTTAAAAGGAAACAAATGTAGGCGAAATCTTTATTTTTCATTAAAGGCGTAACATCAGTTTCCTTCTTTTTGTCAGAATCTCCCGATTTATCGGCCTCTTGTTCTTCAGGACCAGACACCCAATCTCGTTTAGTTACTTCCATAAGCTCAGTAACGAGAATATGGACAATTCCTGTCTGTGTCAGCTTTGAATCTGATTCGACTTCCATATCATCAACTTGTTTTTGATCTTGATCTTTCAATGCCACATGAAGAGGAGCCAATGCCACTTTTCCATGATCATAATTAGTGAAAACAGCGGATTCACTCATTACATCTGCGAACAAGTTCAGATTTCTAGCAATCAACGAGTTATTATTAGTTAGGAATGAGGGAAGAAGCATCTTTTTATCTCTTCCCTCAAAACAACTATGAATTTCGGCAGAAAAGAGATTTTTTACTACTTCGGTTGTTTCAAAGCAAATTCGTATCAAAATAGTGACGATCTTCTTATAAAGGTCAATAAGTTTATCCTCCTTTTCAATGAGATTCCTTGTTAAAACAATCATCTTTTTGAGTAGTTCTGATTCGAGTATACGAGGTAAATATTTCACTTCTTTCCCAAACAAAACCAAAAGTTTGGCTACACCAATGGCTGATTTAACTTCAGTTATTTGATCAAACTGCATCAAAACTTCAAAAATGTCTTCCATTTCTTCGTCATTAAATGTGTGAGGCTGGTCTTTCAATACAGAAAGGTTTTCCTGGCAAGGCTGGAGTTTTGGAATACTACGATAACTCATCATTTGAGCCACAATATGCAAACCATAGCCAAAATACTCTTCATTAACATTCTGGGGATTCTGCTTCATCTCATGGAGAAAATACGAAAGGAACCCATCGAATATATGACCACGATCTTTCACATCAGTTTCATCGTTAAGTAGAAGACATAATAGATGGACCTTGGCTCCAACGTCACTGTTTTCACTTCCGTCAACAATGTACATCACCACGTCGTCAAGAGTAGCGTCTAAATCTGAACTTATGTACTTAAACATGGATGCAATCTCTTCTGCACATTCGGGGAAAATACTCACAACTTTGATCCAGTTTTCCTGAAACTCTTCTGCTTGCTCTGTCCGCAAAGTATTAAGATCATTTGCTTTGTCTTCAAAAGGGTAATCTGGCTCGAATGAATTAGGAAGTTGACGGATAATGTCTTTTAATTCCTCCCATCTTTCTTCAGGAAGCCCAATTTCTGCACATTCAGGCCAAGGAGCGCTTTCAATCAGATGAATGTCATGGATATGCTTGAAAAAATGATCTGATTGGGTATCTGACAACCCTTGGGATTGTAAATACCTAACCTGGTCAATTGGAGGAGAAACATTTTTAATATCTAATGGGACGAATGGAGTGCTAGATACCTCCAGTCTGGCGCGCCAGACCATCTTGAATATAATAATTAGTTGGTTCATTATCTGATGGGAGATGTTACGGTGATTCAGTTCAGAATTGTATAACGCAGAATCCACTCCGATTGCCAGTTTTAATGTACTTAATGCATAGTATCTGATGTGGACAAGGATCGTAGGAATTAATGAAACATCAACGTTTTGATCATAACCGTAATGAAAGAAGTATTTTCCACTGGAGAGTTTTTGATAGTAATCTTGATGAGATGTCTTGATAAAGATTCCCAAAGCCACTAATAGTCCGTTGATTAAGATGCTCTCCTCGTCAATACTGGCATAGTCTAAGGCTTGTGCAGCTTTGGCACAAGCAGGATCGCAAGACAAAAGCTTATTCCAAAACTTACCTATGATTTTCTCTAAATGGGCAAAAAAACCGGCTTGGATTAGAACAATAATATTCGACGTTGGAACAAAATCTCGTGCTCTCTCTTTCTGGGTGATAGTAAAAGAAATGACATTCAAAGCAGTGAACATGTAGTTGAAATAGATTTTTGGAGTCATATTTACATCAACACTTTGCGAAAGCGAAGTTCCGAGTTTGACAGTAATCGTTACCGCCTTTCTTCTCCATTCAGGAGTAGTGAAGTCCTGACGTTTCATCATACAGATCCGAGAAATGGCCGCAAAAAACGAGGAAAGTTGCTTCTGGAGCCTGTAACAGAAGAATCGTATTTGCAAAGTGTTCTTGAACTTGGCGCTTGATCCCTCCTGTTTAAATTGTTTACCTGGTTTTTCTGAAAAAACAGGGATTGGAAATGAGAGTTTATTGAACTCCAATATCGGGGCAGTTTCCATAACAGCTTCACGCGATAATTGAGTACGAATGAGGACCTCTTCAAGAATTGAACGACTCATTAAGGCTACTAAATCTTCAATAACATTCTGATTCTCATCTCCAAACAAATCTGCAATCTGATGATGCCTCTCATGGAACATGAATGAAGGGTTAATGTAAATTTCTGTTAATGTAAACAAAAGGGTGTTGAGTTTATTCAATGACTTCAAGAACGACGTACCAGCGTCCGGATTTTCCTCAAACTGGGCGAAAAATGACACATTGGTGATATTATAGTGAACGTATGCTTGTATTTGTGGATTGCTCAAATGCTCCTTTATCACTGCAACTAAAACAGGAAGTCCGTATTCTCTGTCTTCATCATCAAAATATTTCAAAACTCCCATTAAACTACAGAGTCCATTCGAGGTGGTGTAATCAAACGGAGCATTAGATAAGGTTAAAAAGGACACCCATGACTCAAACTTTATAGATCTGATAACCTCACGTCCCCACTGACCACTATCTTGTAGTAAACCACCCAAGAAAAAGAACACATTGTCAAGAATATATGCACCGCCAATTGACTCCCACGTATCTATTTCCGCGTTCTTTGGAACTTCCTGGCCCTCAATGACTGCCTGTCCCACCATTTCGTTGTTGTCGGAGTAGAACCTCAATGCATCAAGTTTTCCGTCCGCAAAGCTTGCCATATTACTAACAAGCTTCACAACTTCTTCCATGATAATCGGCTTAAGTGAAGGGTAATGTCTTCCTAATTCATCAAAAGAACACCCTAGATTAGTAGTCATGTCAGATCTCACCAATTCTTTAGCATTTTCCAAATTATAAAACGACTGGAAATATTTTGGGATAGCTTTCAATTCCACCACTTTCTTAAGTCCATCATTATTAAGACATATTGCACCAAGTACTTCGGGCAAAGATAACAACAAATCACTGGATGGTATAAACAAACTTTCATAGTTCTCCAATATAGTTCCAATAACATTGGCTTCATGTAGAATAGAAAACGCAGTGGGCTCGTTATGAATAATAAAAAACACAGCATCAATCGTAGCCGACAAGATCAAAGGACCAAAAATCGTAGGATTTGAGATAATTTTATTGAAACTTTGAAGTATGGAAGAATCAAACAAGTTCCTTAATCGGTCTCCTGATTCAGACTGGATGAGATGGCTTACTAACTTCATTAGGGTGCGAATATAATTGGCTTGTCGGAATGAAATAGTATAATAAACCACTGCTTCTTTGGGAGGACCACCACCATAATTAGGGTTTTCTAATGCAAAGTCAACCTCATAATTAACAGTATCGATAAGTAACTGGAAGCCATCCTTAGAAACAAATTCTCCAAAACACTCGGGAGATTTGTTCAAATATATAGTCATTAAATGGACTGCAGCAGAGCAAATCCTACGGTACTTTGATTTTGTATCAAGGAATGTCATTAGCTCACCCAATAAACCCGCAGCGGTAAGTCGAGGATTTCCGGTTCGATACTGAATCAAATTGCCCAACATGTTAAAAAAATGGATATAACCTTTCTCGAAGATATTATCTTTTTCTTCTCGAATATCCTTATTAATGCGTCTGATCGTTTGGTAAAGGGTTCCATGGTTAACATTGCCTCCCATACATTTTATTATATCCAATGAATACACCTGTTTCCTGGAAATACCCTCAACAGCTTTGATAACCGAAAGCCATACTTCCAGAGAAACATCGTGAACATTCTCGGGCTGGAAGAAGTCGGCCAAGAAGCTGAAACAATATGGCTCTTCCTCGAAAAATCTGGGAGAAGTAACTGAACTTGGATACATGCAACAAATGAAATCAATGGCCAAACATTTAGTTTGGAGTAATTTTTCTCTTAATTTTATGGATTCGTAGGATTTGGTATTGAAAGATTTGACCACTTGGGCTGATAATGCAAAATTGAACCACAATTCTTTAGGGATGACTTCCACCGCTTTATCGTAGATTTGCTGTAATGATAACTTGCGAACTGATTCTTCCGATAGGTTGAAGTCGGTGAGTCCTTCTTTGGAGGTAGGGAGTTTCAGTTTGGAGGATTTGGGGCCCTTCTTTTCCACCACTATCGATTTGAAGTATTGGAAATGAAGCAGTTTCCATTTGGATGGATATTTTTTCTTGGTGGTGATAGCGTCAAGTAAGCTGAAATGTTCCCCGGCATTGGAGTTTTGAGGATCCTGATGAGCAGGAGATTTGATAAAGGTAGCAGGGACTGGTGGAGGGAAGAATTTGGCCAATTGCAACACTTTTGATTTCACAGATTTTGGAGCACTGTATTTGTTAGAATTACTTTGCACGTAGCGTTCACCAATACGAACAGCCACTTCCAAAGCTGCCAACCGGATGTCCACCGACGGGCTTAGTAATAATTGGAACACGCGTTCAGAGCTAGAGTAAATGGAGCGATTACCGGAATTATCAAGAAGAGTATAGGTAAATTTCAAGCAATGAACCAATAATTCCACCTCGTTGGCATTCATTTCTTGTAACTTAGGGAATTCTTGATCCAATTCGTATTGTTTAATTAATGATTCAAAGATTTCATCAAATCGGTTCAATACCGGAACCCAATGGAATAAATCACCACGAGGCCTTTCCCAATTGAGATTTTTGGATAATACTTTAGGTAATTGATCAATGGGGCTATTGACGATTTCATCAATAAGCGATTTCAATGGCTTTGCCATCTCCAACTTATCTAAATGATTTCTTTTGGATATGATCATGGCTGTCAATCATGAAGAGTAGGGCAAGAGGAATACGTGATATAAATCAATTAGTTGTACTTTGTTGAGATACTCCACGAAGAAAGAATGATGTATAAGCAAAAAAAAAGAAAGTAGTTAAGGCAAGAAGGAAGGGAAAAAAAAGAGTTGCGAAGAGTGAGAAACGTACATTTTTTTTCTTTGCAGTGGAAAATGGTGAGCAACTTACAAATTTGATACAAGAGTAAGGACAAATGCTGTTTAAACGGCAAAGCGAGAAGCAACCGGCATCCAGCGGGAAGCTACCGAGAAGCGGTACCGATGAATCGATCGCACGAGCCAAGGAGAGACTATTGGCTAGAAAGAGACAGCAAGCGGGAGCAGATAAAGCGCCCAAAGGAGGACCACATACGAAACGATCACACCACGGACCCGACCCAGGAAGAGGAGGGCTTGATGTTGAAATCCACCCGTTACTTCGAAACATTGGCCAGACTCCCACCATACCCAAGAACCATAATCCTCTAAAACAAGCAGTGAAGCCATGGTTTGATACTGCGGCCATCAACCCATATCTCAACCAAGCAGATCAAGCTACTACGAGCCATAAACCAAGATCATTACAATTTAACCCACAGGGAAAGTACATAGAAAAGGGAAATGAACTACGAGAAGCATTGAAGCAGAAAAAACTCGAACAACAAAGAATAGATGAAATAGAAAGTAAGGGACTTATGGCTGATGAAAATATCGGTGAGCATCTATATAAGCTAGTGAACCCTCCACGAGTAGAATGGTGGGACCAACCATACTTAAAAACCGATTATGAAGGCGAGAAAGTTTTAGACAACGAACTTGCACCAGTGACAAATTACATTCAGCACCCAGTTTTAACAGTAGCTCCATGGGAGGCAGCCAAGAACCAGGATACAGAGAGCAAATTGTACTTAACGAAACAGGAAATGAAGCGAAAGAGGAGAAACGAACGTCAACAGAGACATCAAGACAAACAGGACAGAATAAAGCTAGGATTGGATGCTCCACCACCACCCAAAATCAAATTAAGCAACTTGATGAATGTATTAACAAATGAGGCCATCAAAGACCCTACTGGGGTGGAAATGAGAGTGAAACAAGAAGTAGAGGAGCGTAAGTTGAGGCATTTACAACAAAATGAAGACCGGAAACTCACCAAGGAACAGAAACATGAAAAGATCATTGAAAAAAATGAGAAGTCATTGCAAAAAGGAATATTCACCACCGTCTATAAAATTGGGCCTTTAGAAGATCGAAATTTGTACAAGGTGGATATAAATGCTAAACAATTGAGTTTTTTCGGGATCATTCTCAAAAATCCTAGAGTAAACCTCGTAGTGGTGGAAGGGTCTAGTAAGAACATCAACTTTTACAAGAAGTTACTTACGAAAAGAATGAGATGGGAAGACAGCTGGTGCGAGCTCATTTGGGAAGGTGAATTACTTCAACCGCACTTCCAAAAATGGTCCATAATGTACAGCGAAGACGACGACCAGGCATTGCAAGTGTTGCAGAAGTTTGGCATCGAAAATTACTGGCGACAGGCTAACGTATAATGTAAATTATGTATAATAGATACAATTAAGGTGCAATGTGGTGTACGGGCGTGATTAGATGTACGTGTCTATTAAACTCGATTACATAATCAACGACTCGGATTAGCCCAATCAAACGCACTTCAGCAAAATGAACAACCACTTATCTTTTCCATCAAATACAAATTAAAATGGGCTCTGCTTATACAATTCTCGGTAAACAAGTTCCTTCTCACGTCGTAAGTATAGCCATTGAACCCAATTAATTCCGAACTAACAATTTAGCTTGCTCTTCTTACCTTATCTTCCGTTGTTGGGGTAGTTGCTTGGCCTCGTGCAAAGGTTGACACTCCAAAACCAACTCCTGCCCCAGTGGCCGCCAAAGAAGATGACTTCGACTTAGAAAAGTTCTTCAAGTATGTGTTTCTCATTCAATTGGCTGTTCTTACTAACAATTCTAGCGACTTAACCAAAGAAGAATCGAAATAGGTATATACTCAATCTACGCCAGTACATCAGAAGCCAAACATCCGTACACCTAGAAACCCGTACATACGAAATATGCGTAACATCGTAGAAGCTCTGTGATAACTATAGTGACCAGCCATTTCCCCCGTTTGCTACTTTTATGGGGGTTATAGACGTGACTAGTTTTCGATGCAGACGTGACCCGTTTCAGACGTGACTGGCTACTAACAGTCGAAGATCACCTCTTTTCCAGTTCTGTTTTCATTCATTCCCAAATCAGTATAGTTGAGCCCCATCTGTGTGAGGAAGCAGCTAAAAACAGATACGAGTAAGCCCAAACCCCCTCTAAGCAGCTTCCTCTCTCTCCAAGTGTGCTTTCAAGCCACTCACTTTTTGGCGATCATCCGTGAATGTTTCCTTCGTAGATAACATATGAAAGAGGGTCTTTCTCCCCATAGGCTACCGCATTTACGCAATCGGACTCCGTATTTCTTTTGCATCAAACCTCTAATCTTGCTGTTGATAAACTTCTCTAACTGGATATTCTATACCCGATTCGGTCAAGCCATATCAGTTATCGTCCCCATGTTGCGTGTGTGGATGACGCGTCAGCAGTGTTTACACGCGCCGCAAGTGGCGATTTTGTAAATAATGCGCTTACTAATAATGGTATAGACGTGTAATACACTGTATTTACGCATCATAAAAGGCTACGATTTGTCAGAGCGATGTGTTTTTGTGGTCTCATCTTGAAACGAGATTTTATGTTGTTTTCATTTTACTGTGTTGCCACACGTTACGCGTATAAATATATATTGATTTCCCGCTTGAAGTTTTTTTTGTTCTCTTCTCTCTTTCTTACTTCACAGACCACTTTCAAGATGTACGTGTATAAAAGAGATGGTCATAAAGAGCCAGTTCGTTTCGATAAAATCACAGCCAGAGTGCAAAGATTGTGCTATGGATTAGATCCACAGCACGTTGATGCTGTTGCCATCACCCAAAGAGTTATCTCGGGGGTTTATCAAGGAGTTACTACTATTGAATTAGATAACTTGGCAGCTGAAACCGCAGCTTACATGACCACTATTCACCCTGATTATGCCATCTTAGCTGCCAGAATCGCTGTATCTAATTTGCATAAGCAAACCACTAAGCAGTTTTCTCAGGTTAGTAAGCAGTTATATGAGTATATTAATCCAAGAACCGGGAAACACAGTCCTATGATTTCTGAAGAGAATTGGAGTATCATTCAAAAACACTCGGATGAGTTGAACTCCGCCATTGTGTTTGACCGTGATTTCAACTATAATTACTTTGGTTTCAAGACTTTGGAAAGATCTTATTTGTTGAGAATCAATGGTAAGGTTGCTGAAAGACCACAACATTTGATTATGAGAGTTGCCATTGGTATTCACGGTGAAGACATTGAACGCGTCATTGAAACTTATAACTTGATGTCGCAAAGATTCTTCACCCATGGTTCCCCTACTTTGTTCAATGCCGGTACTCCAAGTCCTCAAATGTCTTCGTGTTTCTTGGTCGCCATGAAGGAAGATTCTATTGATGGTATTTATGATACTTTGAAAACCTGTGCTTTGATTTCTAAGAGTGCCGGAGGTATTGGTTTACACATTCACAATATTCGTTCTACTGGTGCTTACATTGCTGGTACTAACGGTACTTCCAACGGGATTATTCCTATGGTTAGAGTGTTCAACAACACTGCTCGTTATGTAGACCAAGGTGGTAACAAAAGACCTGGTGCCTTTGCCTTGTACTTAGAACCATGGCACGCTGATATTTTTGATTTCATTGACATCAGAAAGAACCACGGTAAGGAAGAAATTAGAGCTAGAGATTTATTCCCAGCTTTATGGATTCCAGATTTGTTCATGAAGAGAGTCGAAGCCAATGGTGAATGGACTCTTTTCTCTCCTAATGAAACTCCTGGTTTAGCTGATTGTTATGGTGAAGAATTCGTACAATTATACGAAAAATACGAACGTGAAGGTAAAGGTAGACAAACCGTTAAGGCTCAAAAATTATGGTATGCTATTTTAGAAGCTCAAACTGAAACTGGTACTCCATTCATGTTATATAAAGATGCTTGTAATGAAAAAACCAATCAAAAGAATTTGGGGGTTATCAAGTCGTCTAACTTGTGTTGTGAAATTGTTGAATATTCTTCGCCTGAAGAAGTTGCTGTTTGTAATTTGGCTTCGATTGCTTTACCATCGTTCGTTGAAAAAGATGCTGACAGTGTTTGGTATAACTTTGAAAAATTACACGACGTTACTAAAGTTGTTACCAGAAACTTGAATCGTATCATTGACAGAAACTATTATCCAGTTCCTGAAGCCAGAAGATCTAACATGAGAAACAGACCAATTGCTTTAGGGGTTCAAGGGTTATCTGATACTTTTATGGGATTAAGATTACCATTTGATTCTCAAGAAGCCAAAGAATTGAATATTCAAATCTTTGAAACCATTTACCATGCTGCCGTTGAATCATCGATTGAATTAGCTCAAGTTGAAGGAGCATACGAATCATACCAAGGATCCCCAGCCTCTCAAGGGTTATTACAATTTGACTTATGGAACAGAAAACCTTCTGAGTTATGGGATTGGGATTTATTGAAACAAAAATTGGCCAAACATGGATTAAGAAACTCGTTGTTGGTTGCTCCAATGCCAACTGCTTCCACTTCTCAAATTTTGGGTAACAATGAATGTTTCGAGCCATACACCTCTAACATTTACTCCAGAAGAGTTTTGGCAGGGGAATTCCAAATTGTCAATCCTTACTTATTAAGAGATTTGGTTGATTTGGGTATTTGGAATGATGCTATGAAAAACAACATCATTGCTAATAATGGATCTGTTCAATCGTTACCAAATGTTCCTGATCAAATCAAAGCCTTGTATAAGACTGTGTGGGAGATTTCTCAAAAACACATCATTGATATGGCTGCTGATCGTGCAGCATTCATTGATCAATCACAATCGTTGAATATTCACATCAAGGACCCTACTATGGGTAAATTGACGTCGATGCATTTCTATGGTTGGAAGAAAGGTTTAAAGACCGGTATGTACTACTTGAGAACTCAAGCCGCTGCTGCTGCTATTCAATTCACCGTTGATAAAAACTCTGTCAATGCTGCTGGTGACACTATTGCGCAATTAGAAAAATTGAATAAGAGAAAGTATGTTGCTAAGAAGTTGACCATTAGCGACAGTGAGGGTGAGGCAGCCTCGGCCGACAGATCGTTGTCAACGGAACCAACGTCATTGGAAAACTCGGTGGCAGACTTGAAGATTGAAGATCAACCAAAAAAGGCAGACTTGAAGGAAGAAGAGCCCAAGAAGGCTGCTGAAGAAGGCGAACCAGCACCAGAAGAGTCTGGCGAAACAGATGCTGACATCTTCAGCTCCAAAGTCATTGCTTGTGCAATCAACAACCCGGAATCCTGTACCATGTGTTCCGGTTAAGCCAGAAGAGATCTGGATAAACGAAATTCTGTATACTAATTAATAAATCGCTACGTTTGCAACTTTGTAGGTTTGCAGCCATGAGAGATAATGTCGCGTGGAAGAGATCGGGGCTTGCAATGTCGCCGAAAGGTTCAATGTCGCACATCGGAGATGAGTTTTTCAGTAATCAGGCTTCCGAATGGGAACTCAACCGCTTCGGTGTATTGTAGAACACTAAAGCTTAGTCTATCTGTAGTATTGCCAGAGGTGGTATTCTGGTATGCGGAGGTCCGTGCCCTGGCCGGCGCTTTGTTTCACTTTCCTCGATCAGATGCATTCAGCATCCGATCGGTCCAGATCCATTCCGTATTCGGCACACGACACCTAAAACGGTTACAGAATGTAGTCTGTTGCCAGGCATTACAAAATGGGACCGAATGCTGGGCCCAAACTGTAGCTGGGAGATTGCTACATTCGCATTAGTAAGGATTCCAATGATATATAGTTCTTTTGTAGCTCTTTCTTTTTCCCTTTTTCCTTCTGCCAGTTTAAGGTTCTCGAATGTTTCCGGGCCATGAAAATTACCGACTTCATTTATACTCCGCCGTCCTCCGCAACCGAGTCGATTAAGTTGGACAAACTAGCACACATGGACGAACAGAGCCGGTTTCTCGACGATTATGAGCGGAACCTGTCGGAGGGCCTCCACGAGCGGAGCCTGGGCTACAACCTGGGCCAAGAACGGGGCCTGGGCCAAGGTGATGGCCAGGGCCTGAGAAGTAGCCAGGATACATCCCCTTCTCTATCACCATCCCCATCTGCATCTGCATCTCCGTCCCTAGACCACCGTCCAGCAAAGAATAGGTTCGTCCGCTGGCTACATATCATCTGGGATGGGCCCGAGACTCCGTCCGATGACCCTCCACAACCCATATCGTTCCTCCTCCCGTTGGAACGGTTCCCCAGCACCTTTGCCCGGCGCTACACCAAGTGGTTCCGCGTAACGCTCCTCATCACCTACTGTCTTCTCTGGCTCGGGCTCGTGCTTGGGATCCTCCAGCCCTACTTCACCACGCCGCCTATGAGTCTGGCCAAAAACCTGCCCCGGGTGGTGCTGCTCTCGTGCCTGGGGGCCCACGATTTCTGGAAGGGCAAGAACGCCGCCTGCGGAATGGATGGGAAGGCCTGCCCTTCATTCCAGGACCTCGGCCAGGACGTCATCTTCCGGTGCCCTGCGTTCTGCGACCGGGGCAGCTGGCTGTACTCGTTGGTGCCAATCGGCGACCAGCGCATCCGCTACAGGGGCTACTTCGTCGGCGGCGGTCCCACCGACGAATCCCAGATGGACCCCCACCAGGTCTCCAGTCCGTACCGGGGGGACTCGTACTTGTGTGGGGCCGGAGTGCACGCTGGCGTGATCTCGCCGTTTTTTGGCGGGTGTGCGCGGATCTCGTACGCCAGCGGGGCCCAGGCGCGGTTCCCATCGGCCAACGGGCGGTACGGCGTGGGCCCATCGATTGGCTTCGACTCGTTTTTCCCCGTCTCATATTTCTTCAAGCCGTTGGCTGCCAACGACAACGACCACTTCTCCCACTGCTACGACCCGCGGTTGTTCACGCTAGTGCTCAACATCGTGCTCGGCATGCCCATAGTGTACTTGGCATCGGGGGCAGTGACGTTCTGGATCATCACCATGGCCGGGTACTGGACCATCTGTCTCGCCACCGACCCGCCGGTGACGGTGGACGCCATGGACCGCGACACCTACTCGCACCTCATTTCGCTCGGGCTCGAGCGGATGCTCCCGGTGTGCTTCATTCTCTACGTAATGTGGCACTCGTCCATCAAGCGGACGTTCGAGTCCAACCGGGCGTCGCCCATCACCACACTAGTGCTCTGGTACCCGCTTTTCTGGCTCGGGGTGCTCAACAACATCACCTTTGACCGGTTGCCCGTGGACCGCCTCACCTGGAACGACATTTCGCACCAGTCGGGCGCGCTCCTCGCGATCTCGTCCATCATTGGCGTCATCGCCGTGTGCGCCGTCACCCAGGCCTACAAGATCTGGCTCTCGGGCCGTTTCCAGAAGTACTTGGCCATCTACATCGGCATGGTGTTGGGTTTAGTGGCCATCAGCCTTCTCCCAGGGCTCACGCTCCGCATCCACCACTACATTCTCGCGCTTCTTCTCATCCCTGGCTGCTCCACTCGGGGCCACACTGCGTTCATGTTCCAGGGCATTCTCCTCGGCCTATTTCTCTCGGGCGCGGCCCGCTGGGGGCTCGCTGCCATCGCCGAAACCGCGTCCTCGCTCCGCCGCGACGACCCCGAGGGCCGCGTGCTTCCGCCTACGTTCGCGGGCTACAACGCTTCGCTGGGCCTCCTTCGGTGGACCGCCTACCACAACGACACCCTGAACATGAACATGAACTTGAACTTGAACTCCAGCGCCAGCGCTAGTGGCGGGCTCCACGCTCGTAAGCTCCCGCCATCCCAGTACACCCACACCTCGCTCCTTGTCAACGACATCGAACGGTACCTGGGCCCAGCGACGGAAATCAACCTCAAGCTGCTTTTTTCCTCGGGCCCGCTCGCCGACCTCTTGGCCCTACTGAAGAACGCCACCATCTACCTCCGTCTCGGGCGCAAAGTGCCCAACTCCCGGTCCTACAGTGACTACACCAACGCCGCAGTGTTGTTGTGGCCCGCGGGCGACTTCGTGCCTCCAAAACCAGGTGTAACATAGAGTTTGTATTTTAGTGCTGAAACATCGGTACACCCCATCTACACATCCGTACATCTTATATATACCCCCGTACCTCCCATAACCTGGGCTGTAGATTCCACTGCTGTACCTCCCCGCTGGCCCCTGCTTGCTGCTGTTTCTGGCCTGCTCCCCGTAGTCTGCTCCCCGTGCCCTCTACCGTCCTCCAATCTCCCCATCTACCTCCCACCATCTCCCACCACCCCTCTTCCCCCGTCTTTCGCTGCCCAATCATTTGCTCGCGGTTCTGTGTCAAATTACATACAAAATTTTTTTTTCTGATCTCACTCTCAACCTGTGATCTTCTATTGTCTTCTTCTTCTTCTTCTTCTTCTTCTTCTTCTTCTTTCACTACGTTCTCCTGCCCATTTCCAGCGTTCCTCGTCGTAAGAACTTGCATTCCCACGCCTTTCCGCCAGAATCAACCCCCTCTCTTTGTTGTTCGCCGCTTCGGTTCGTTCCAGCAGTGTATATTACTCCCTCAGTGTATTCTATTCTCCTACGTTTTTCATTTCTTTGTATATTGAATTTTTTTTTTTTTTTCATTCTCTTGAACCGGGTGTTTTGGTGTTGGTGTTATAGCATATTGTATTTTAGTCCATATTAGCATCTATCCACTCATATTCCTCCCTCCCCCTTTGTCATCTGTGTCCGTCTACCAATTCCCAAGAAGCTTCCTCAGTCTAGTTCCTTCTCCCCCCCCCTCTACACACACAATGACCGCTAACTTGCAGTCTCGTTCTGCTTCCATTTCCTCACCCGTCAACGAGCCCGTCGCCATGTTGAACAAGTCTAGGTCCTCCTCCGGCAATTACCCCAAACCCTCGTTGCGCTCATCCTCCATTGGGTCCAATTTTTTCAACAAAGATTCGTCGCTCTTTGTTGGCGCCGCCGCTGCTTCGTCCACCTCCCCCGAGACTGAGCCCTCCAACGACGCCAAATTAGACATTGTCGGTGCCTTGGGCACCCTCAACTTAGACGAAGACTTCGACGCCGCCAACACCACCGGCGACTCGTCGGAGTCCGGCTCTGGTGCTGCCCTGATTGTGGCCCTGGCCCTGGCTCTGGCTCAAGCTCTGGGCCTGACTCTGGGCCCAAACGCGGCCGCCGCCGTCGCCAACAAGTATTCTGGCGCGCCCGCGTACTACCAGCATTACCCACAATTTTACCCTGCGGCGGCCGCCGCCGCCCACACTCCCGGCCCAGCGCAGGGCTCGTTGACGCCCAATCCCAACGGATTCGACCCATCTTTTTCGTCGCCCGCGCCAAATACCTGGAGCAACAACTTCGTTCCGTCCTCGGCCCCCCCATTCACCTACAATGGGTCCAATGCCGACCTAGCTCTCTCGGTCAAGCCGTTTGAATTGCCCGACAAATCGTCCCAGGACGACTCCATCAAGTTGCCCGGCTCCGGCTCCTTCACGTCGGCTGCCCCGCCGCCCATCCAGTTGTTTGGCGGAGCCTTGGACTCCCACATCAACTTCGCTCTTCCTCCTCCTGGCCCGGAGTCGGACGAAAAGGCCTCTGCCGCGGCCGCCGCACCCAACAAAAACCAGGCCGCCGCTTCTACTGCCAGTGACTCGGCCCAGGCCCAACAGCCTCAGCATCCGTTCAGGGTCTTCAACGGGTCCGAGTTCACGAATTTGGGGCCAGCTGGTGACGATGGTTCTGCCGCTGCTGCCGCTGCCGCTGCTGCTGCGGCTGCTGGCTACAGCTTCATTCCTGATATGAATGCTAACTTCAACATGCCTCCGCATATGACCAACGTGTTGCCTCCTTTGCATCCACTTCCTCAATTGGGCGGAATGTGGGACCAGCACATGATCAGAAACAACGCTGGGGCCGGCTCCGTAGGCCAGAACAACTACATGGATCGGTTAAACCCAGGCCAGAATCGGTTCAATCCTCAGATGAGCCGGTACCAGAACAACAGCAACAATCATAATGCTGCCGGAGGTCGCCGCCAGTATATGAACAACGGCATGAATATCCACCGCAAGGCTCACAATAACCGCAGAAAGGGCGATGATGCGTCCAAGTACGCCAATGCCAAATTGGAAGATTTCAACGGTGAGATTTACTCCTTGTGCAAGGACCAACATGGCTGTAGATTCTTACAACGTCAATTAGATTTGGGCCAGGAAGATAAGGGAGACGTTGCAGCCACGATGATTTTCAATGAGATTTATCTTAAAATCGTCGAGTTGATGACAGACCCATTTGGCAATTATTTGATCCAAAAGTTGTTTGAAAACGTTAGTGTTGATCAAAGAATCATTTTGGTGAAGAACGCCGCTCCAGACTTTATTAGAATAGCTTTGGACCCTCATGGAACTCGAGCTTTACAAAAATTGGTTGAATGTATTTCCACGGAAGAAGAATCGCAATTAATCATCGCTTCGTTATCTCCACACATTGTTTCTTTGTCAAGAGATTTGAACGGTAATCATGTGGTGCAAAAATGCCTACAGAAATTGAAACCTGAAGAAAATCAATTCATTTTCGATACTGCTTCGGCCAATTGTAATGAAATTGCTACCCATAGACATGGATGTTGTGTATTACAGAGATGTTTGGACCATGGTACTTTACAACAGAGAAAGCAATTATCATTAAAAGTCGCTGAGATTGCCACGAGTCTCTCCTTGGATCCGTTTGGAAATTACGTGGTTCAATACGTTCTTTCTCGTGGTGACGACCAATCAATTAAGATCATTTTGGATCATATTCGATCCAACATTGTCTCCTTGTCATTACATAAATTTGGATCCAATGTCATTGAAAAGTCGCTTAGAATCAGCAAACTCACCGAAGACCTTATTCGTGAATTGCTTGTGAACAAAAACCGGTTTGGCGAGATGGTTAACGATGCATTTGGTAATTATGTGTTGCAAACCAGTTTGGACGTTGCCGGACCCAGTGACTTGGCTAAGTTGTCGGTAGCATTGCAGCCATTATTGCCGGAGATCAAAAACACTCCTCATGGAAGAAGAATCATGACCAAGATCCAGAGCATTATCTAACTGCTTCCGCCTTTGTATTTAACTGCGATTATTGTATTTTAGACTGTACACTAATTACATCTATGTATATACCAATATATGTCTCGAGATAGCCCCCTCAACGACCCACCACAGAGTACCACCAAGATATGGATGTCTGCAGTCGGTACTTCAGACACTTATGCGTAGTTGGCTGCGAAAATTGTCTGGCAAACTTTTGACGTATTTTTACGAATCACTGAACAAGAGCTATTAATGATGT
Source organism: Isabelozyma heimii (assembly GCA_030555995.1). Taxonomy (NCBI): domain Eukaryota; kingdom Fungi; phylum Ascomycota; class Pichiomycetes; order Serinales; family Metschnikowiaceae; genus Isabelozyma; species Isabelozyma heimii. Next base: position 24,332 of record JANIVW010000022.1, read on the forward strand.
GCGACTATATCTCTCTGACATGTGCTCTTCAGTATTGCCAGCTGATGGAGGGCTTAAGAAGTCGTATTCTCCCCTCGGAAGCTGGATCAACTTGTTTTCCGTTCCGAACCTGTCATAATAGGAATGCGACTCTATGTTATGTCACTTTCTTTGTCGTTCTGTCACTGTAACTTTGTCACTCTCCGGACCTGGCCAGGGCCCTTGCCCTGTTCACCTCTATCCACCCCCTTTCACCCCCTACACTATCTCAAGGCAGAGCGACTTATATCGTATATCGCCTGATGCCAACGCCATTACGTCACGTCGTATATCGTATATATCGTTTAGTACCAGCGCACCCGAAAAATAAGCTTCGGCTTCGGCAGTTTCCTGATTTGGCAGTGTTTTCATTTTTCCCCAGCAAACTTCGGCGCGCGTTTCTTTGCTGACATCGTTCTCTTTTTTGAAATATAACTACTAGCTTCTTGGCTGTCTTTTTCTTTTCCTGATAGCTAGCTACTTTAGTTTCGCCCCCAGCATGTCTTCAGATACAACTCCTCTCCTCCAGGAACCCATCGACGTGGACCAAGCGGAGTCCTCTGCCGCTGTCACTGCCACTGCTCCACCTCGTGGCTACCTCGCCAAAGACGAGATCGAATGGGAATTCGGTGGTCCCCTTGGTGCCCTTGGAATGATGGTGGGGTTCCCGCTCTTGATGTATTACATGTGGATTAGTGCCCAATTCTACAATGGGCTCCCTGCCTGGCCTGCTCCAGACCAATCATGGTCCGAATTCATTGGCACCGACTTGTTTGGCTACTTCCTTCAAGCAGGAATTCCTTCCCTCAAAACCATCTTCGTATTCACCTCGTATATGTTTGTCCAGGGTATTTTCTATTTGACCTTGCCAGGTATTTGGACTAAAGGTCAACCTCTCGCTCACTTGGAAAACCGTCAATTGCCTTACTACTGTAATGCTGTGTTCTCGTTCTACACCACCACCGCCATTATTCTCATATTGCACTTCACCAACGTGTTCCATTTGGGCTACATCATCGATAACTTTGGTGAATTCATGTCGCTTGCCATTTTCTACGGTATTACTTGCTCATGGTTGTTGTACTTCTACTCCATCTATGTGTCCGGTGACTACCACAAGATGACCGGTAATCCCTTCTACGATTGCTTCATGGGAGCCCCATTAAACCCTAGAATCGGTAAGTACTTGGACCTTAAGATGTTCTTCGAAGTCAGAATCCCTTGGTTCTTTCTCTTCTTCTTGTCCTTGGCCACGGCTTTGAAACAATGGGAGGCTTATGGTTACGTCAGTCCTCAAGTTTGTTTCGTGCTTTATGCTCATTGGTTGTACGCCAATGCCTGCTCCAAAGGTGAAGAGCTTATCGTGCCTACCTGGGATATGGCCTATGAAAAATTCGGATTCATGTTGCTCTTCTGGAATATTGCCGGTGTTCCTTTCACCTACTGTCATTGTACATTATACTTGGCTTATCACGACCCTTCTGAATACCAATGGTCTACCGCTTATAATGTCACCTTATTCATCATTCTTACCATCGCCTACTACTTCTTCGACACTGGTAATCGTCAAAAGAACAGTTTCAGAAGATTCATTTCTGGCAACAAATCTCTTAGAAAAACTTTCCCTTACCTTCCTTACAGTGACATTCAAAACCCCAAGTACATTACCTGTGCCAATGGTTCAGTGTTGTTGACTGACGGATGGTACGTTTACGCTCGTAAAATGCATTATACTGCCGATTGGGTTCAGTCGCTTACTTGGGGATTGATTTGTGGTTTCAGCTCTCCTTTCCCTTGGTTTTTCCCCGTATTCTTTCTCATTGTTCTCGTTCATAGAGGCTACAGAGATCAAAGAAAATGTGAAAGAAAATATGGCGCTGATTGGGATAGATACCTCGAGGCTTGTCCTTATATGTTCATTCCATATGTATGGTAGACGCCACTGCCTGCCAAACAGATTGTGTTCCAAGCCTACCTTGGGTTCAAAAGCCCACATCGGAGATCAAAAGTTTTAGATTCTATTGGCACACTTTTATACTCATTAATCAAAAGTTGCGCCCTTGTCACATTTAGTGCACTGTAGTATCAAATGCAGTCCTATGCGTTTACTCCTATTGTTGCTTTATCCTCTATGTCTACAATCCTTCATCTTTTCTCTTTTTTTCATTACCTATTTAATCTTGTTCTGCTATGGCAATCAATCTTTCATCGATTTCATCAGCAGTCAAGATCCGGAATTCTCCTTCAGTAGCAATACCAATTTCTATATCATTCTTTCTAAAGTCAGTTCCCAACACCGAACTCAATGCGGTGATGGCGAATTCCGTGGTCTCTTTCCAATCTCCTTTCACATAATCATTCTTCTTGAATTTCTTCTCTAAGTAAGTGGTGGCTTCTTGCTGTTTTGGTCCAGTGGCTACTGCTTTGACTCCCGTATAGTATCCAGCAGGATCACATTTGAATATCTGAGCGCCTCTGTCTTCATCTTCGAAATCAACTTGACAAAACGTTAACGCCACTCCTAAAGGTCTCATATAAGCTCGTTGGGTGTATAATTGGGATAAATTGGCCATTCTTTTCGCTAAACTCTCTACTGGCATCTCGTACCCATATTTATATCTGAATTCAGTGGCCTCGCTTCTGGCTCTCAATGCTTGGGCACGAGCATCAGCAATGGATCCTGTAGCTACAAGCCCAATTGATGGAGTAATTTTGAAAATGTACGAAACGGTATCGGGGTCTAACAACTTATCTGGGATCTTCTTTTGGGAGACCAAAACTGCAGAGTCTTTACCTGTGACTCCAATGGAAGTAATGCTAGCAGAATTGATGGCCTTAAAGGCGTATTCAACTTGGTACAATCTCCCTTCGGGAGAGAAAATGGTGATATGTCTATCAAATCCAGCAGACCCTGTAACGTTAGTATATCGCCAGTGAGAAGATTAAAAAGTCAATTACATACCTGACATCGTGTACGCTGTTAGTAAGGAAGAAACACTAATAGTTGACTGGCAGTGGCAATTGAAATCGAGAGTTCAGGTTTCTCAACTCTCGAGATTGGTGCACGGGTTATAGAGGTACGGGTGTAAATGTACGGATGTATTTCTAAGCAAACGAAAAAAAATACCAGCCAAAACACCTCTCTCTCTTCTTCCTCTTCCCTTTGTCTTATAACCTTCAACAAAACGAATGGCGCCTGTTAGTGAAACGGAGACGTTCACTGCGGACCGAAAAACCGCCGCCAACACGCCGTTGTACTATCCCAATTCCCTGACCAACCTCACCAATGTCTCCTACCATTATAATCCCCAAGTCAGCCAGTACCACTATGGTCCTTACCATCCCATGAAACCGTTTCGACTAATGCTTACCGATCATTTGGTCATCTCCTATAAGTTGTATGAAAAAATGGACCTTTACACCCCCAGAAGTGCCACCAGAGACGAGCTTCTAGAGTTCCATTCGGAAGATTATGTCAATTTCTTACAGAACATCACCCCAGAAAAGGCTGCCAGGCTACTGGAAAAGAAATTGGCCCAGTTCAACATCGGAGATGACTGTCCTGTATTTGATGGAATGTACGATTACTCGTCAATATATGCTGGTGCTTCTTTGGATGCTTCTAGGAAGCTCATTAGTGGAATGTCAGACATCGCAATTAATTGGTCAGGAGGGTTACATCATGCTAAAAAGTCCGAACCCAGTGGCTTTTGTTACGTGAATGATATTGTATTGAGTATTCTTAATCTTCTAAGAGTGCATCCCCGAGTGATGTACATAGATATTGACCTACACCATGGAGACGGAGTGCAGGAGGCATTTAATACCACCGACCGAGTTATGACAGTGTCATTTCACAAGTTCAACGGAGAATTTTTCCCGGGTACCGGAGCAGTAAATGAAGTTGGGTTGGGTAAAGGTAAGAATTATGCCATAAATGTGCCATTAGAAGATGGAATAGACGATGAATCGTATATCAAATTGTTCAAGTCGATTATGGAGCCATTGATAACTAAGTTCCAGCCCACTTGCATTGTTCAGCAGTGTGGTGCTGATTCTTTAGGATTTGACCGATTAGGTTGCTTCAATCTCAATATTAGAGGCCACGGTGAGTGTGTGAAGTTCATTAAATCATTCGGAATTCCTATGCTTGTGCTAGGAGGAGGTGGATATACTCCTAGAAACGTTTCCCGGTTGTGGTGTTACGAAACTTCGGTGTTGAATGATGTTACCATCGACCCCAAAATCCCCAATTATCTACCAACATACGATTGGTTTGGACCAGACTACTCTCTCCATCCTCAGCTAGAAGGACGAATAGATAACAAAAATTCAAAGAAGTATTTGGAAAGTGTGAAGCTCGAAATCTTGGAGCAATTGCGGTACCTTGACTATGCACCATCGGTGCAAATGCAGGAAATACCGCCTGATATAACGGGATTGACCGAAGAGGAGGAGGAGATAATACGGGAATTGAATGAAGAGAAGGAGTCGACCCGGAAAATGAAAACGATGAAGGACGAAGCGAGAGAGAGCGAACTAAAGGACTGAGGTGAAGGTAGAAAGAACAGCTGCGGAATCTGTTCATGCTGGCTCAAGAAGATATCTAGACGAGACGTCAGAAGCACAAGCAGCTTTTCTGGCTCGAACACAGTCCCTGTATATTAGACTCCGCCAGGAGCTGTATTATATCTGTATATACTAATGTAAACTACCAATTCTGAGAATTTGATGTACGGGTGTAATACTTTAATTCGATAAGTTTTTCGCATCTGTCTTTGTTTGACACTTCTCCATCATATGAGCGGCGACATCGACTTTCGATTGCTTAAGGACCAGCTTATTGCCGAGTACACGAGCCAGGTGCTCGCGGTATCAGCCAAAAACCTACGCGAACCCCAAATTCCACTTGGCATTTCCAGCTCCGACAGACAATTCCTCAGCTCTATTGCTGGCATGGCCAACTCCACCGCCAGATACAAACAGGCAGCAGACCTCGACAAAGCGCTTGATGCCATTGACTTGGCCAAGATCTACTCTGGAGTAGACAAACGAGAAATTGAAGATACGGAATCTAGCAGAGGGTATGAAGACCACGTAGTGGTTGAGTTGTTGCACTACTTCAAACATGATTTCTTCAAGTGGGTGACAACTCCTGAATGTCCCCGGTGCCACACGTCCTCCCACATCGAGCATGTTGGCGTAATAGCTCCGCCAGCATATAACCCTCAAGAAATTTCCCGAATCGAGCAGTACACTTGTAGGAAGTGTAAGCGTTCAGTGGAGTTTGCTCGGATAAATAACCCCGTCAGCCTTCTCGAAACGAGAAGTGGCCGGTGTGGGGAATGGGTCAACTGCTTTCTTCTCATTTTGAAAGCAGTGTTGGGGACAGAGGCGCGGGTGCGGTATGTGTGGAATGCTGAGGACCATGTATGGTGTGAGTATTACAGTACGAAACTAAAGAGATGGATTCATTTGGACCCTTGTGAGGGAGTGTATGATGAGCCGAGTCTCTATGCCCAAAACTGGGGTAAGAAAATGAGTTGGTGTATTGGGGCAAGTGATGAATATATCATTGATTTAAGTGAAAAATACATTACGTTGCCAGATAAGAGAATCATTAAAACTTCACAAGTCTCTAGTACAGCATTGGTGAGACAGACAATCGGGCGCATTAATGCTGAAAAGTTGCACTGCTATGGGTTACAGTTGGCAGAACCTGATACAAGCAAGAAGTTACTTAGGATTTATAATGAGGTGATTGTTCCTCGCAACCGAGAAGCAAAGGAGATTCGTTCTTTGGACCCACCACTGACCACAGTGAAGACAAAGGGCCGCCAAACAGGTGGTGTAGCCTGGACAAAAGCACGAGGCGAGGACGGCAGATAATAGAACTCTCTATCGTGCCTAGTAAATCGAAGCAGTAATTTCGCCATTTATAGAGGAGTTATATTTCATTGTTTAAAATAGTTTTCGTTCATTATCCTTGGATACCTTTAGAATGTCTGAATAACTTTAATCCTACCCATGCACCAATCGACCACCACCATATCACCACGTAGATGCTCCACATGCTCAAAATATACCTGTCAATAGTTGAAAGCACTTCCGTGAGTCTGGAATGAAGCTCACTATCGCTTAGAGATAACGGGTAGATCACATACCTCCATACCTTGAAGAACGAGTTGATGGTCACCATGAACACCAACCACGTCGAAAAGAGAATAACATATCCGTAGAACTCCAATGAGAGTACGGAACTCTGGTACTGGTTGTACACAGCGTCAGACCTCCTTATAAGCGGCAACGGCTCGACACATTCCATAGTTGGAGAAGAGGGTGATTCTGAATATCACAGATCTCAAAAAAAAAAGTCCATTATCAAGAGATGGTGTACGGGTTTAATATTTTGATATTGGTTGCAAGAATGGAGTCAAATTGATAGAAGGATACTGTAGATGTTGGCTAAAGCTGTCGGGGGATATGGTAATGATGAAATTGACGATAATAAAATACTTTTCTGTAAATTGTAGAAAACTGCAACTTTTCATTTAAGTTGTAAAGAGTATGCAAATTATGCATGATGAGAGAAGCATATTGTACTAGATTAAGCGTTTGTTAGACATATTTGTAATTCGTTAAGTAATTATGAGTTGATTAAATATCCATGCAATTATAAACTATTTGGCTATGATTTACTATGCTCTTATTGCCTATTTAGCTGACTCTATGCTTATTCATTGATGTTCATCTTTGCCCCAAGAATATGAGGAGCGATTTCCTGTAACCAACTCAATTCCACAGCTGAGCAGCTTCTGCCGTAGGCTTTGGCAGTATAGACATACTCTATGTACATGATGGCATCAAGATTGGCCTTTCCAAAAAGATTTGATGACGGGTGGATGCTGATAAGCTGACCTGTAGTGCATGTTCTGTAGGACCTATCAGGCATTCCTATAGCTGTGTTGGTTACGTAACCTTTGAGGAAGGATTTGAGAATCCGAGGAACATCCAAAGGTTTGGAGACGACTTCGTCATCAAAATCACCCTCCTCATCATCTTCAAGCTGAGCCTTCAAGCTCCGGATTTGCTTTTCTCTTTCATTCTGGCTCAAGCTTTCGTCCAGTTTGATAGTTGCGAGCATGTAGTCTCTTAGTTGGTCTCTTACTCGCAAAACATTCTTGAACCCTTTGAAGCTGAAGAAGAGGTCTTTGCACCATTCTTTCACCTCAGCAACTTTCTTGTGGTCGTACAATTCTTTGAAATAGTTGAAGTACTCCTTCAATGCGATCAAGTCCCCCAGTTTCGTTCCCAAGGGACAATAATTGCGTCTTTTGAAGTTCACTTCGTCGCGAAGTTCTCCATTTCCGCCATACACATTCAACACCAAATTGTCCACCGAAAGACAGGAAACAACATCGATTACTTCGTTCAAGACCCCATACTGCAATGCCTCAATCAACACAACCGACAACCGAGGAGGAAGTGGTAAAACTGCCATCTTATACCCCAAGCTGGTGATCTTTCCCGCCTCATTCAAAGCCCCGAGCGTATACAAGGTGTTTAGCGCACTCAAAATGGCTTCTTGACCTGGGTGTTCTAACCAGGTCCAATTCAACAAGTCGTCCACATCGAGCTTTTTCAACGTTAGGATGGGCAAGATGATGTCATTTCGCATGATTTCGGATTCCTGTTGTTTCGGGAGCTTGGTGAGAAATACGTTCTCCAGGTACAACCGAAACACCTTACCAGGACTCTCTCTACCGGCTCTCCCAGCTCTTTGTTTGGCTGAAGCCTGCGAAATGGGTGTGGTTAACAAGGAAGACAACCCAAGTTGATGTTTCCAGAGTTTCACCTTTCGTAACCCTGAATCTACAACGTACTTCACTCCACTGACAGTAATGGAAGTCTCAGCGATGTTGGTAGCCAAAATGACCTTTCTTTTTCTGCCTGACACCTTCTCAAACACTTTCAGCTGCTGGGATGGCGATAATGCCGCGTAGAGAGGAAGAGGAACTATCATTGGCGCTTCTTTAGGTAGTTGTGGTGCTATGGTCTGTAGGATGTTCACACAGTTATCAATTTCCTCCTGCCCTGGGAAGAAACAAAGAATATCACCTTCCTGCTCTCCGAGGTTCAATTGTACTACAGTTCTGACCATGGTATCGACAATATCCTCGGAGGACTCCGCGAGGTAATGCTGGGTGACCGGGTATATTTTCCCTTCTACGAAGAGAATCGGACAGTGGTTGAAGAATCTGCTGAACAATTCCGCATTCAACGTGGCAGACATGATGATGATCTTCAAATCAGTCCTCACCTTCGTCACAATAAGCTGCTTCAAGAACCCCATAATAAGATCGGTCAAAATGGTTCTTTCATGGGCTTCATCAATAATTATGGTAGAATATTTAGTCAATTTCCCGTCTAGAATGATTTCTCGAAGCAACATACCATCTGTTAAGTATTTCAACTTGGTCTTACTGCTGCTGATGTTGGAGAATCTCACTTGGTACCCTACCTCTTCTCCCAAGGCACACCCGTACTCCTCGCTGACTCTGGTGGCCAACGAAGCAGCTGCAACTCTACGGGGCTGGGTAACGGCTATTTGCTTGCGGTTTAGTGGCATGAGAAACTGGGGAATCTGGGTGGATTTACCAGAACCAGTTTCTCCTATGATTACGGTCACCTGGTTGCTGGTGACATAGTCAACGATCTTGTCTTTATGCTGATAGATAGGAAGTTTTTTTCTGCCGTCCAACAACACCCGGGCTTTGACTGCTAACTCTACTCGGGGCATCTGGGTCGAAATGGTGAATTGGTCCTTGCTAGCATAGTCATCATTATCGCTATCGCTGTCAAAGTACGTCACTTTCTTCTTCTTGCTCTTACGAGGAGACTTCTGTACTTCTTTCAGCTTTGGTTCAAACTTTGCATTCACCTTTTTCTCTTCAGCCTTTGCTTTGACTTCCTTCTCTTCAATCTGTTCTATCTTTGGTACTTCAGTCTTCTTGTTCGTTTTCGCCAGTAGCTTCCCCTTGTTGGTTCCGTTACTCACCGCCTCCTGTGCTTCTTCTCCGAATTTAATCTTCTTGTTGGTTCTGGTGGTATTCACATCATTCTTCACAATCTCTTGCTCAACCACAATCTCTTCTTTTGCTTCTCCAGAATTGTTATTTCTCCGTCTCTTTCTCTTTCGGCCCGCAGCCCCACTCCCATCGGTAGGTCCTCGATCTGTAACGTTATTTGACATGCCCTTCTTCTGGAGAGAAAACGTTTCTTACTTCAAATACCTTCCAGTGTCCTGAAAAATGGAACCCTCATCTCAAAAAATGCACCCGCCGAAACAGGAACTAAAATGCGAAAGTTTCTGGTGTACGAAAAAAATCGGATCACTCTCCATATTTCCTCTTCTTCTTCACCGTGTAACACCCAATAATCCCAAAAAACAAGGGGAAAATGCTTCTCAGGACCACCCGATTCGCTTCTAGAGGGCCAATTTACCCCAAAGGAGTTTTTCGTCTCGCGCGATACCTTTCTACGGAACCAGAGCCCGACACCATACGAATCGTGCCATCAGTCGAGGAGCTAATTGCCAACGAGTCCTATGCCAGCGATTTGTCTCTCCCGTTAGTGGGTTTGCTAAAGGCACGACATCTTGTCGAAGGGGTGTCGAACGAGGAATTGTTCGACTTGACCAAACCAGGATCAAGCAAGAAGTTTAAGCTCTACTGTGGAGCCGACCCTACAGCCAAATCGCTTCATATCGGGAATCTTTTGCCACTAATGGTGTTGCTACACTTCAAACTACGGGGCCATGATGTTGTAGGATTAGTAGGAGGTGCTACTGGAGCTGTAGGAGACCCCAGTGGAAGAACGACTGAACGGACGCAGATCGAAGCCAACGAAAGAGAAGATAACGTGAAAAAGATTCAACAACAAATGAAAAGTTTTTTGCAATTGGGAGTGGAATATGCCAAGTCTAGAAACGTTCCAGTGGAATTAGGAGAGAGCACCTTTTTAAATAACGCCGAATGGTGGGAAAATGTGAAAATGCTCGACTTTTTGGCAACCTATGGGAGACACATTAGAATTTCGTCTATGTTGGCCCGGGACTCCGTTCAGAGTCGATTGAATAGCCAGGCAGGATTGGGGTTCAATGAATTCACTTATCAGATCCTTCAAGCGTATGATTTCTGGCATATGTATAAGAACAAAGGAGTTAACTTGCAGATTGGAGGCAATGATCAATGGGGGAACATCACTGCGGGAATTGACCTTATTTCTCGATTAAAAAAAGATCCCAAAGATGAGGGAGCATTTGGTCTAACCGTTCCATTACTTACGACTCCTACAGGAGAAAAATTCGGGAAGTCAGCAGGAAATGCTGTTTTTATCAGTAAAGAACTCACCACGCCGTTCCAGCTCTACCAATATTTCATCAATACTCCTGATGAGATCATCGAGAAACTTTTAAAAGTATTCACTCTTTTACCTCTCAACGTAATAGAAGCCGAAATCATCCCCAAACACAAGGCTGACCCTGGATTGAGAATTGCTCAAAGAGTATTGGCCAGAGAAGTGGTGGACTTGTTGCATGGTGTAGGTGCCGGAGAGGAGATGGCCTACATCACTAGTTTCTTATTCCCAACACCAGATCAGCCGTTTGACGACGAGATTTCCGCCGACAAGCTACTTGGTAAATTCCAAAGATCAGGAATCTTGGTTGAAGTCAACTTGGACGGATTTGAAAACCCTGCTGATCTTAAAATGAGTACTTTGTTGGCAAAAGTGTTCGGGAAGTCGAAAACCGAAACAAAGAATCTTATCAAGGCCGGGGGAGTGTATTTGGGATTGGACCGGGATCAATACCAAGACCCAGATGACGTGGTGTTGTTTGATAGAGAAAATCACTTGATTGACGGTAAGCTTCTTTTAGCCCGGACCGGGAAGCAACAGTACCATATCGTTCGTGTTGTGGGCGGAGAACAGCTCCAAATGGACCAGAAGGATGCAACTGCATCGGAATAGTACTGTATATGCCAGATGAATGTAAATAGTGTAAATAGACAATAAATGGAAATGTGCTGCATGCTATCAAAAGAGGTTATTTCGTTTCTGCATTATATGTAAGGCTACTTGATTTAGACTATTTCGGATTCAAGCTTGTCTTCATGTACTAATGATATACTTATCTAATGGTTGTTGATTATACAATAAATAGTCAGTAGTTGTCTACTTGTTTAACGTTTCTTTTACCGCAGCAATTACCTTGGAAAACACCGCTTTGTTTGCCGCAATAACCCCTTTGGAGCTCAAGTGTCTCCCACTGCCGAAGTAGAGCTTTTCTCCTGTCACATCACCAACTTGGCCTCCGCTCTCGTACATCAAAATATTCCCAGCAGCATGGTCCCAGATCTTTTCTCTATAAGTGTCACTAGTAGGTAAACGAAGGTATATGTCTGCTTGGCCCTTGGCTAATACACAGTACTTAACTTGTGAGTCCAAGTTAATGGTTTGTCCGGCGACAGTTTCATTATCAAATCCGAGTTTTTCCTTGATGATAGACTGGGTAGAATGAGACGAATGGCCCTTTTCAACTCCCTCAAGAACTTTGAGGGTAGCAGGGTTGGTATTTTGGTTCATTTTGATTGGTTCTTGGTCGGCCAATGGCACGAAGTCGTTGGTTTTAAACAATTCAGTATAGAAAGACCCAACACCCTTCACTGCTGAGAATAATCCTCCTTTGACTCCAGTCTGTTCACTATTAGAGACGATGGTGGCAGGAAGGTTAGGACACCCAATAACTCCCAACACAACTTCCCCATTTTCAATCAAAGCCAAGCAAACAGCAAATTGGTCACCTCTGAGGAACCCCTTAGTTCCGTCAATTGGATCTAAAGCCCAATAACGGCCCTTGGCACCTCCCTGGGAGTCTCCGAGGTCTATGCTATCGTATATGGCCGGTAAATCAGATAATGAGCCAAGGACACTACTGGAGGCATTGGTTTTCTGTTCGACGTCCTGGATGATGTCAATGACACGTTTGCTGAGGGTTTTGCCCTCTTGGTTGTCTTGTCTCAAAGTATCAGAGTCCTCTTCACCTACGATCTCGTCTCGAGGGAAGTTCAACTTAATGGCATGGTTGATGATGGCTTGCGAGGCATAGTCCCCGACAGTTACTGGGGACTTGTCGTCTTTGGTGTGGGTGCCTGATTTCAGAGTAATGGCGATTTCATCACTAAGTTGTTTGGTCAAAACGGAGGCTCGTTTTACGGCCAAAGTGGCTACTTCTAGCTCTTTATGGTAGGGATGAGTGAGGGAAACGGTCATACGGGGGATAAAGTGACGAAAATTTCTTGCGAATACAGAGAACAACACCACAATTAACGAACAACAGATGAATGCTTTAACGTGCATTTATTGGCCAGTTTTTTTTTTTCAATAGATAAGAAAGTTTTTTTAGTGAATTATTTTGAGTTGGTTACGTAATGTTGAGAATGGCACGACCAGCACCGACTTTTGCAGCAACTGCAATATGGCTGCAACTAATCATCACCAAGCTTAAGAGCGAAGAGAGAATGAGAGTAAGTATAGATGTACTTGGAAGCAAGTATGTGAGAGACGAAGTATGAATGGCTTCCAAAAAGAATTGGAGGACAATGAACTAAAATATGAATAAATCGACTTAATGTTTCAGCTATATAGAGTTCTTTTATAAGTTAACGAATTAACAAACTCCGAAGAGAATAAATACAAGTTTCATCTTCAAACTCCATACCTGAACTTGATCTATTGTCTTGACCAAGAGAAGACAATGACTCTACTAGCTCTGCAAACTAGTATTAAGTCACGAGACTCTACCTACTTCATCCACTAACCATTCCAGCTAGCATTCGTACCAACAGAAGGTATACAGGAGGCTCTTCATTATAAGCCTAGACTGCGCACCATTAATGAATTCAGCCACACATGGAATTTGGGATATATAATGGTGCTCAATTCCTGAGTGAGCATCTTCTCTTCTGTTGTTTTTTTTTTCAGTAGTTCTCCTCTTTTAATTCTACAGTTAGAATATATAGTAATCCCATTCTATTTTACCTATTCTAGCTACTTCTAAATCTTTTAAATATTTTCAGAACTTGTTGAATCACCCTCGGATCAGTTACCAACGCTCTCTTTGCAATGATCCTTCCCACATAACAAATCACTTTTGGATCATAGCATCAGAGTCTCCTCCATAGGAGGTATCTCCATCACTTTCATAGGTTCAATACTCGTCAGACATTTTTGGACTTTCTTGACTATCATTTCCACCAGAACCAGGTATACCCAATATATTTTCAAGTCGTTCAAAATCATGCTTCTTGCGTTTCTCATCATTTGAGCTGTCTGACAACCCAAAATCTATCAAAGATATTTTGCCTAACTCCGACACATGAATGTTTGGGATCCTCACATCATTATGTACAATCCCCAACAGGTGAAGCTCTTCGAGCCTTGCTTTAACAACACTGTACACTTCTTGTTTATTCCGCTGTTCTTCAGGGATCTCCTTCCCTAGATACTCAAAAATATGCGTTGGATGATCGGAAAGGCCGTTCCAATAACCAGAAACAAGGACCTTTGGAAAATTCGATGCGAATTCTGATTCAGCAATCCTTTCATTAATTTCAAGCTCGTTATAAAACATGTTATAATACCCCTCTCGGTCAGGTATACCAAAACATATCAGACTATTCTCTTCCCACAATCGGCTATCATAATAATATAATTTGACAAAAACGGTGGATGGGAGTCCTAAATCAGGATAAACTTCAGCAGAATCGCATATAGCTCGGCAGTATGTATTTCCTTCGATGGACTCAACGTATCCAAAAATCTCATTCTCTATCAAAGGCCCTAAGCGGCTTGTTACTTTTCGTTTCTTCGATGGCCCAGAAGCGTCTCCTGTTCTCAATTGTTCTGAAGACATGGAATTAGCTTCAGGACGAACGTTAAAGAATGGATCCAGGCTTTGAATTGGCCTACATGGGTCTTGCGGGCTATAAGCAAAGTATCTTCCAATCTGGCCTTTATTTTCTCTGCATCCTCAACAGTCTTGTAGAAAAAACCTGCTATAGCCGACTTCAAAGTAATGCCATGCTCCACTGATTCAGGATTATTAATGACATAGTAGTCGATATTCATTTTGCCATCGACTATTTCGTATTTGAAGAAGCCAGAGAATGTCTGGTGATCTGAAAGAAGAAACCTATCCGTTCCACAAAGTAAAGCTTGGTAAATATATTTGCTTAGAAGCAAAGCAAATAGCACTCTAGGCGACCACTCTTTTTCTCCCCTACTCGAGAAGAAGTTCTTATTGGAAGCCAGCCTCAATCTTCTTCGGCTCAAAATAGCGGCCTTGAATTCATTAAAGCCTTTTGACATTTCATATATTCCGGTCTTGTAATCTCCTATTGCAAAGACAATGTTGGGGCGTTGCGGATTAGAATCCAGACCAGTTAACATGTGAATGATATCAGGCTGTGCAAACATTTTTGAATGTAAGGGCGGTCTTAAAAGCGATGTGGTGCCGAATACATTTTCTTCATCACCAAGGTCTTGAAAAAGTTTCCTAATTTGAACAGCTATTTCTTGAAAGTAATTCTCAATAAATTTTTCCACGGACTTTGCATTTCCAAATGGGTAACCATAAGAATAAGATAAGTAGCTACCTTTAAGCTTTGATACTTTTGCTGTTTCAGATGGTTTTGATGGTTTTGATTCTTCAGATGCTCGAAGAGCTTCATCAAGCGGAGCAAGGTAAGCTTCTTTAAAATCATCACTAGTCATCTTCCTAAAATCCGCAGTAACCAATGCCTGGCAAGTATACACGATAACAGGCTTGGAAACCATCTTCCCTAGTCTCACAGATGCTTTACTTTTAGATACTAGTTTATCCAGGGTGGCTTTTTGCTTCTTAATTCTTCGAATCTCCAATAGGTGAGTATCCAAAAAGACTCTTGCATTTCGTTCCTCATCATCGAGGCACTGAAGATATAACTCTCGATTTATTACAATACGCTTCATTTCAGGCTCGTCGATCGCGATTGCATTGCTATCTTCTTTTGAGAAATACATACGCGGCATTATGTGACAGGTATTTAACAACGAATTTACCCCCTATTTTGTATTTAGTGCAAGGTAGCTGACCATAATATATAAAGAAGTATATTGTATGAAAACTTTTCTCTATGCGATTAATTCCTTGGTCTTTTATGCTTGATTATTTGGAAATATGCTGGTATATTTATATTATGCCAGACGCTCCTGAATTTCCCTTTTCATCTTATCTCATGGAAATCAAAGTTGCCTTCACGGATGAACGTTAACGTGCATGATAACACCTTCCTGGTCGTAAGCACGGAATGCCAACTTTTCTCTTTCTCAAATGTACAGCCCAAGTCGTGTAGTTCTCAACAATTCATGAAATGTCAAGAGGAACCCCAGAGAATACCCCCAGAGATGATGCTAATTGGCATAAGACTCAGAGAGGTAGCTGATAAGACTATGGTGACGATAGAGAGGTCGACACATTCAAAGAAGACCAATACCCCATGTTTAGGGGCCGACACAGGGTCTAGATTACATCACCAAAATCTGCGAAAAGGTGAAAAATAGAGGAGTGAGAAAGATTTCTTGTCACTTCCTCTTGCTTTCCAACCGTTACACTTAAATCGCCCTCCTTTGTTATGAAACATAAAGGGTTGATCACTTTGGCGGTGCTTAGTACCATCTGCCTTGTTATCCAGCTCTTGCCCGTGATTTCGGTGCCAATCACCGGCCACATGACCAACTACAACCTCCATCTCTCGGTGTACAACAACAACTCATTTGGGGTTTTTGGGGTTTGTGACTTGAGCACGCACAATTGCTCACCGCCATCCATTGGGTATCCCTCGACAAAGAGTGAATTTTACGGCATTAGCAACCCGGCTAACTACAACAACCAGTTTGGGGGTATCCAGCTCCCATCTCGAGCCACCTACACGATCTCCAAGCTACTTATAGTGCACGTACTAGCATTTGGCTTGACCGCATTGCTCTGCATCATCATTGCGTACTTGCTACTAACGCTTCACTTCGACAGCATCCATGACATCTTCTCTCGTAAGACGTACACCAAGGTAAGCGATAGTGCTACTGTTGATAACACCGAGGTCAGACCAAAAAGAGACATCACGCCTTATTTGAACGCCATGTTGTTCATTTCCATGTTCTCGTTCCTTACAACATTGCTAGCATTCTTGGTGGATATTTTATTGTTTATTCCCCATCTTAGTTATCTTGGATGGTTACAGCTCATACCGATGATATTTATGACGCTTGGAGCATCGATGATATGTTTCCATAAAAGGTACATTTCATCACGGAAGTACCTTGAAGATGACAACAAAAATACTAACGATGATATGAGAATCAGAGAGAATGTTGACATCAGCAGATGGAACGACGATTCTGCTAGTGACGATGGATTTTTCGTCTACACCAATGGATTTTACAGTAATTACAATGAAAACGCAACATATCTGAATGATAAGGATTTCGCTAATGGGGGGTGGATTCGTCATACGCCGTACACCGATACTGCAGACGAAGAGTCTATCAATTCAAGTCAGGCGGAGAGAAGGATGAATGCAGAGCAGATTGAGTTGGAAGCGTTCGGGTCCCGACCCACACCAGATGCCAATCGAAATCTATGCTAGAAGCATGTAAATGCAGGGTGCAAGCACAACGACTTGAGCGAGGTCATAGCATGGAGACAAGATGAGAACATATAAATTATATGAAATCATGGAAGCAAGATAACATGTTCATGTAGTAACGACAGCAAACGATTAATTACGAAAGCTAACGATTAAAACTAATATACATTTGGTTGGATTATATACAATGTAGTTGCGGTTCAAGCTTTAACTTGACGCATCTTAGACACTTGTTTTTTGCAGCCATCGTCAAGCACCACTGCATCTTCCACTGTGAGCTTCCGCAACAACAGATTTAACTCCACGGCTTTGACAATAGTCGAATAAGACGACTGCTGGTGGATATTATCGAGAGCTTGCAAGAGGTGGAAAGCATGATCAGATAGCAACTGCAATTTGTTGGGCTGGGCTTCGATGAACTGTATAAAGTGGTGTAAGTCGCTGCTGGTTTCCACTGTATTGTTGAGTATGAACAACAACAACTGGCTATCAAGCTGGTACGAATACATGATTCGCTTGAGTGGGTTGAAGTCTCGCAACACCCTAATCTTCCGTTCGGCCAACGAGCCAGCTCCAGGGTCGTAGCTAGAGAGAAATGCTGTAAATGACGTATGGGAAGGTGCAAAATTATAGTGCATAATTAGTGCATCCATTAATCGTATCAGTAAATCACTGTTACCTGCCAAAGATGACAACCGAATGAACCTGTCCAAGTCCACAGCATCCAACTGCTCTTCCACTGTGGGAAACATTGGATAGACTGCGTTAACCACGAAATCAACAAAAGCCCGAACCTTCGAACTTTGCTGATCTGATTTACTTAGGCTGGTGATCATGGCACTCACAACTTGCTGTATACCGTTAGCAGTGAAGTGTTCTGCGATGGAGGCCACATATGCCAGCAACTTGCTGAAATTCTCGTCGCTAGAGAAATGTTCATGGTTTACGAGGAAAATCGTAATGTCATTAAGGTCAGATTTCTTCTGGGATAGTTCTTCTTCCAATGCTGGCGAGAACACCTTCAATGAAGTGTAGAACTCAGCTAGGTCCAGGCCCTCGTATTGTAATTTGGATTGTACTAGTTTCAGACTCGGGGTATATTCAAGTTTCTTCTCTGTGGGAACGACTTGCAATCCCTTGGATCTTGTGTTGAATACTTCTATCCACTTTACAACAAACTTCGTATACAACAATTCTACCTCATGGGGATTTAAACCTGGAGTTCGAGGTACAACCCGGGTACCGGCATCTAACTTGCCACGCTTTGCTAAGCAGCTGACGAAAATATCATTGAAGTCGTATGTCGTATACAAATCAGCTACGTTCTCTGGAGTAATTATTTCTGTCATTACCCTACTCTTGTTGCTCACCACTGGCTTCTTGGGTATTGCTGCTTTATTCTCCTCTTCCGTAAGCTGTTCAAAAGGAAATAGGAAGGTGTTTTCCTCCGCAATATATCGGATCGTCGACTGAATGGAATAATACCGACTCCATGCCGTCAAACCCCTCGCTTTGAGCATAGTTAACGATCAGAAAGCTAGTGAACCGGGAAATTTTTCACTTATCTTTTTGATAAATTTTTTTTTTCTCGGCTTATGTAATCCGATTGCAAAAAAAAGACAGTTTCAGAAGTGAAACCAGGCTGCAAGTATAAAAACGGTGAGTTTTTCTTCACCTGTTTTTGTAGTTTAAGGAGTAATGAGAGGATTTTGGGCAATTTCTAGTATTCTTTTGGTGCGGGCAGAAGCTTCCTCTTCTGTTGAAGTTTTGGACAAAATGTTGGACAGCCTTCAAGATCCCTTTCTGGGGCTAGTAGAAAGTAACCTAGACTCCCTATGTGTCCAGGCTGCCATAAAGGAGATTGCAGATAAATGTACTATATCAGGAGTAGAGCTGGTAGACCCAGCTTTGCGGAAAAGACTGGCGGTGAAATTATCTCTTTGTGAATTGGAAAACACTTATACGGATATCCCTGAGGCTTGCAAGGGAATGGTAACTGACAAGGACTTTGATACCTGTGTTTTGGAGTTCCAAAAGAAGCAGCAGCTCTGGACGACGTTTAGTGGCAATTATCGTGAGACATTTCAGATTTGTTACTATGAGTCTTTACCATTTGCCAAGGACCAAATCCTTGGCTTGTACCATAACATTACCAGAGTATACCATAGAATTTATGCCAATCTCCGTAAAGCAGAAAAGGTATCGAATGAAGCCAGAAATTCCATGGAGACGAAGCTAGCAGAAATGATGGATAATATGAACGACATGCTCAATAGACAGTATGAGCAGCAGGAAGAGATGAGGACGGAATATGAGAGCTATAAAAGCGAAGTAGGCCATGCACTAGAAGATTCACTAGATAAAGTGAAAGATACTTTCCACAGTTCTAATGAGGTACTTGACCTCATAACACAGAGAATTGGGGAAATCGGAGTACAACTAGAGGATGGCAGGTCCCGGGAGAGAATACAAGAGTTGCAAGAGAGGATGGAGAGAGTGTATGAGGATTTTGACCAAATATCCTCAGGAGTGTTTCTGCATGTGATGAATAACTTGAAGAGTGCTCTTGAACAAACAGTGAGGAATGAAATGGAAATTGCTGGTGTTAATAATAGACTTCAGGACACTATAAACAGTGCTAGTAAGTTGGGTGAGACATTCTCTGAGATCGATACTATCGCTCACCATCTGCAAGAGATACTACGGGAGGAATTCCATAGTTCAGTGGTATACTTCTCGGATACTATCACCGAGGTCATGAACTCGTTGACGGAGTCTTTTGATGACGATTTGTCCTGTTTGCACTACTCCGTCCTCTCGATTCATAGTATGCTAAATGCTACTTTATCCAATGCGAACTCCATAGACTCCAAACTCCAGGACTTATTGAGTTCAATATCTGCTCTATCCAGCCTAAGCCTTTGGAGACTATTTCCATCCTTATCTAAAAATACAATTCTCTTCCTTCTTGCCTTGTGGTTGGCCTTCAGGCGAATTTTCTCATCCCTCTCCTTCGTCTTCGCTTCAAGTGCCCCCTCCAATTGTTCTCTTCCCCCGACACCATCGGACGCTTATTTTACTCTGTATCCCTCTACTTTCTCCATTATAATCATTCTTACACTCTCCTCTCTCCTAGGTATTCTCCTTGCACAGATTGTTGCCGGCCGCTTTTGACGCACATTTTTGCTCTCTTTCGAATATTCATCTTTTATTTCGCATTTTTTTCTTTTTTTGCATCAATTTTTCTTATCAGTGCGTGACGTAGAATGAGGAGATAAAAAAGTGTACCTATTGCTCTTCTTTAGCACAAACTATGAATTTCAATAACCAAATGGAAGGGACCCGTCTACTACTACGACTAGTTGGAATATGGCTTCTTCTAATACTACGGCTGGCGTCAAGCGAACAAATCATTCTTTCACCGTTCAATGGGCATAAAGACGTCGTACCCACTCCACTTGACCACGAGATCTACTCCAACCTCTTCACCTATGCCCATTTGATGGACATTTCATATTGCATATCCAAAGTCAACCAGATCGAGGAGCCCTTCAAATGTGGATTGAACTGTGAAAAGCGGTTCCCAAACGTAACTTTGGTATATCAATGGTACCATGATGACTCTGTCTGTGGTTACATTGCAACCACTTTTTCCAATATCTTCCACTACCAGGAAAAACCACTGCAGAATACCCCGAAAAAGACAATTATTGTTTCATTGAGAGGTACAAGATCGCTTTTCGACACCTACGCGGACTTAAAAGTGGATATGACTTCATATGCCAATCTCCGTTATCATTTACCGTATTGTGGAAACAAATGCAGAATACACAGGGGTTTTTACACGTATTTCCAGCATTTAATAACAATAATTCAAAACGTCCTTGAAACTGAACTTAAAGAAACAGAAGACTACGAACTACTTATCCTTGGTCATTCTATGGGTGGTTCCATAGGGCTATTAATTGGACTACACTTTTTGGATTTGGGTTATGATCGTATGACTCTTGTCACTATGGGCCAGCCCCTAGTGGGGAACATAGAGTTTGCACATTGGACAGATATGGTCATGGGGAGCCATTTAGAGCCTAAACATAATACATATAACCGGAAGTTTTTTAGGGTGGTTCACAAGAACGATTTGGTGACGGTTTTGCCTAAGAACCAAGATCTCATGAATGTCTACGCGCAATTTAACAATCAAATTTATCTCAATTGCTCGGCGAATAATATGATGCCTCCACCAAAGTCAGTGTGGGACTGTAAAACCGGAGATAATCGTCATTGTATCGCGGGTGATTTTGACACATGGGATATGATCAATGATATTAATCGAAACTATTATGATAGTCACAACACTTATTTTAGGAAATTGGGTCTATGTGGTGTGAAGGTTTAGTCCGTAATGGTGGAACATTCACTCCTTGTACATTTTTTATAGCATGAACGCCTTCTGGCGAAATATATTTCAATTCTACTAGTAACACTATCGCCTTCTGAAAGCAAATTTTTTTTTGCCGCCATCGCTGTCATCATCCTCATGATAGTCATCTACAATATCATCTTCAGTATTGGCATTTCTATGTTTGAGGCTTTCTCTTATTGTCTGGCTTTCTTGGGAATCTTCTGGAACAAATAAGGAAGCCTTTTTGGAAAGTGTACGGTTACTGAATGAAAAACTACGGGTAGGTTCCTCTTCCTTGCCTGCATCCTCCACTTGTGTACTTTCGACCCCCTTAACTTTCTTGACTTCACTCATAAGCCCTTCAAAATCTCGTGTTAATCTTTTCTCTACGTTGTCATTATTCTCGTTCGAAAATTCCACTTCCAATGGGTTGTGAAATGTCACTTCATTGTTAATAGGCACAACTTTCATTTCAACATAGGCCCTGGAAAAGCTGGATAATATTTTGCTAGTTTTGGAAAACTTCTTGAAGTTTTTTCGTCCTTCCCAGCTTCTATTCCCAGTTCCAGCTAATTTCGAACCTGGGCTTCGAAGTTCGAAAGTCACTGTCTCAACTTTTGCAAGGTTTGTAAGTTCATTGTCTCCTTTTAAAGACTCTGAGTCATCATTTATTTCATCTTCTTCGATGCCAAATTCTTTCTGATATATGCTAGTCTGCTTCTTTTTGGTTGTTTTGATGGCATCTACAAGAGAAGTTTGAGGCGTGATTTTCAAGTTTCTTCTCTCTAGTTTTACTCTTTTTGCTTCTGGTTCTTGAAAAGATCCCGTACGCTTTTGGTCGCACGAAAGACTTTCATCAGAAATAGGATGACTATCTCCGCTTGTAGGAGTTAAAGTCTCTATATGGGATTCTACTGCTTCAGAAGCGTCTCTTGCTCCTGAAGGCTCCTGGGCAGTATGCACCAGCGGATTTATCTCTGTCTGCTCTTCTCTTTGGATTACTCCGTCTGTGGTTCTGGACTGTATAATTTGCTCCAACGGTGATTTTTCTGTCAGTTCTGTCTGTTCCTTCTGTTGGGTTGTCTGAGTCTCCTGAACTTGGGTCAATAGTTGATTTTGGGTTGGAGTGAAATCGAAGAAATCAAGTTCGCTAGCCTTTTCAATCTTTCGTCTTTTCCTTCGTTGAGATGGTTTCGACGCTGGCGCTTCCTTTGCTTCTCGCTTCTTTATTGTTAATTTTTGCAATGTTACAGGATTGAGATTGTCCGTTGTTACCGACTTGACACATTCCAACACAGTTTTATCGTCAATCACTGCTTCACCAAGTGATTGAAAAAAAGAGGTTAATCTCTCCTGTTTCAACGTTTGACTTAGAAGACCTATAAGACATGACTCCAAAGAGCTAGCAATTAATTTTGACTTGAGTTCCTCCATCAACTTATCGTTATCAAACTTTCCAGATTCAATTGGAGTTTGTAACGTTGTGATTTTTGCTCCTAAACACTTCAAAAAAGTTATCAACTTCTTGTCCTTCTTGGAAGGAATCTCTTCAGTAACTACAGCTATGAGGAAAGACAGAAACAATGTTGATCTTCGTTTATCTGGAACCAAGTAAACATTTTCATCATCAACTGCTTTTGGGAGAAAATTTGGATCTAAACTTTTACTTGTGAGCCATGTTTCTATGTCATTAGGTATACTTTTGATGTAATCGGTCCAGTATGTGCTTATGATTGGTAATCCCCTTGCCAATGCTATTCGCAAGTAGTAATTATCATTATCCTGAAGGGTTAAATAGTGAGTAGCCACTAACGGATCTTCTGTAGCCCTTAAATCAACCCCTTTATTATGTAATTCAGATAGAATCTTCGGAAGAGGGTTATGCTGTACTTGATTATTGAGGAGGATTTTATGGCCATAGGCCACTACCGTCAATGACACCCATTCGATGATTAGGGTCGTGATCTCATATTTGTTATTCTTAAGGCGTATATCGAGGTGGGTACAATCGGTGAATTGCTTTAGAATGAAAGGCTGCCCATCTTGTATTCTGTAGGAAACATCATTAACCTTAGTTACTGCTCGAGAAACGAACTCGATGGATAATGGCGTCCTCTGTAGTTCCCATAAGTCAGATTTACCAACCAACACGTTAAACTGTTGTTTGGATACTTTCTCGCCGAGTATTCTTATGGCATCAGGGTCTTCGCCATAGCTTTCTAGCCGGCCAATTCTGGTAGTAGACCGTGGTGCTAAGATTCTAGTTTTCTCGGCTGAATGTTAGTGATTGAATAGAAATGAGCCTGAATTACATACGTTCCTCACCAACAGTATACCGTAGTATCCACATGGGAGAAAAGAAAATGCTTTTTTTCAAAACAAAAGAAGAAGACGGTAGTTTTAAGAAAGAATCTAGCGAAAATGGCCCCAAAAAATTGAAGCAAAGATACGGGTTTTTTAATGAGTGCGAAATCACGATCAAAGGTAAAGATGAGAGAAACTTACATAGGAGACATATCCGGAAGATTGTGCATGAACTTTCGACTGTGAAGAAATATTGAATGGAACTAAATATACAAGGTCTAGATTTTGAGGGGTTTGACAGAAGAACGGGACTTTTTAGCGGCTTTGGCCTTTGACCCATTTTTCACTGTGCGCAATTCTTTACCTAACACCTTAGCCACCTCGTCACTATCAGCCAACTCCAACAAACCTTTTTCGTAGGCAAGATCTTCATCTTCATCCTCCACGGTAGCCGCAGCATTATTTTCTATAACATCTTCAGAAGAATAGATCTTGTCAGTATAGTAAATGGGTAAAGCAGGAGAGTATCTGGTTTTCACGAAGATGGAGGCTACAAGCTTCTCGTCAAAGAACTTCACAACATCCTGAACGTTTTGCACTAATTGCTCCTCGGTCAATAATTCAATAACACCAGCTTTCACTACAACATTGTTACTAACAGGCGGTAAGAAGGATGTAGAGGTAAGGGCCTTTTCGAATTGGTTGATAAGAGTTTGCACAGACAACTCTTTCTTATTCTTAGTGGAAGTTACTCTAATGGAAACTGGTGCCTTTGATCTCTCATAGAAAGCACTTCCCAACGCAGAAGGTAAGGAGTTAATAACAGCATCGTCAGCTAAGAACAAGTCAAAATCAGCAGCTAACTGACGACGTTTTTCAAACGGTTTAAATTCAGTCTTGATTTGCGTCAACGTATATATTTTGGCAAGAGATGGAATTTTAGAAGTTTCAATGGTTTCCAATTGGTCGTTACTGGTGATTAAATTGTCTCTCACAATAAGACAGGTCTTGTAGTCAGAACGGAAGGAGTTGGTGAGTTTGACTTGTTTTGGCTTGAAGTTAGGCTTTTCACTGTAAAACTTCTTGGTGCTTAAAGTAACAAAAAGGTCGCTTTCATTTCCATCGGTATCATCATCGAACAATGACTGCTTATCAGTTGCTTCCTTTCTGGCTTCAGCTTGTTTTTTAGAGAACTTTTTCAATTCTGAAATGGCTTTCCTAATTTGTTCATCCGAGACAAGAGAGCTTTCTGGCTCTTCAGATGCTATTTCAATGATTTCTTTGGCCTTACTTTTGGCCTTACCAGCACTAGGAGATGCGATGGCTTTTGCGCTTGCCTTGCTCTTGGATTTGGGAGTCGAGTTGACACTACCCATGGTGGGGGTAGAAGTTCCCTTCTTAACTGATCTTGTTTTGGCCATGGCTTATGGTGTAAGATGTGGATTGTAGGCATCTCAAAAGTGAAAAATTCAAGTCATCGCACCCAAATTCAACCCGTACACCGGCTCATCGCCGAAGACTAGATCCGTACATCTTGATCCGTGCCTCCAAGATCTACAGAAGTAAGTGCCTCTGAATGCTATGAATGTGTGTTGAATGTATGGATGCTATATAACGCAAATGGTGGAAGATGTGGTCCAAATGTTACTCCGGTGGTGGTGGCATGCTGGTCTTTGGAATTGAAGATTTCATCAGCGCATTGGCCGGTCTTCCTTTTTGCCGATTGTTCATGGTATCGAGAACAATAGCAGGAACCCCATTATCGATGTCTTTGAAGAGCACTTCAGGCTCCGACATTACCACCACTTCCTCGTCATCTACATCCTCTTCCTCTCCGTGGTATTTTCTAATATCTGAACTGTCAAAACCACCTAATCTTTCCCATAGTAAATGCGAAAGTTCTTGGGGTGAGTATACTGCTTTATTGTTAGGGCCTTCCTCTACTTTATCCCAGTGGTCCCATTCTGGAGGTGGTGATAGAGGAGGTGAGATCAAAAATCGTTTGCTGCCAGCCTCCGAGGGTAGCTCTAAATACACGATCTTATCTTCCTGAGGTATGCATTCTGGATGATCTGTTATGGCCAAGTGGTTATCCTTAATGCTGTAAGTAATTCTGAAGTTCCATTTACTTGACTCAAGCAAATCATTAATTTCCGTGGCTACTGTACTGTTCTCACATATTAGAAGAATTCGCTGAAATTTCGGCAATGCAACAAGTTCCAAGAGATGGTCGTTAGCTGACAAGTACTCCAACAATGATGTAGGGTCTTGGAGTAGACTTTCTTCAACCTGTGTCAATATAAGGGTGTTGGTGGGTTTTCTAGGAGCCATTGCTTAAGAAAAGAGAGCTTATTGGCAGATAAGAGGCTGGGGAAAGTCATGGACGGGGTACGGATGCGTTAATCTGCGGCACGGGTCTACAACGCAAAAGTACTATAAACGTGGAGAAGTGAGAAATCATCTTTTAAGCCATATCCATGTCCTGTGAAGACGAACATTACCATAGCCATACTCATGGCCACGATGATGGAGATGACCACGGAGGCCACAGCCATAGTCATGGTCATGGGCATTCGCATACAGCACCAATTCCGACCAACGAAGCCCAGTCCTTGCAGTCAAAGATTGACACTGCCCATGTCACTGCGTTGAATTTACAGAATCCCCAAGATGAATGGGGCAAGTTGTTCAAGCCAGCCCAGGAGAAGTACGAATTGAAGCCAGTGATAAAATCAGATTGCGACAGTCAGGTGATTATCAATATACCCTTTATAAACAGCCATGTTAAGTTGTTTCTGGTCATATTGCGTACTAATGGTGACAAGTACTGCCCTAAGGTGATAAAATTGTGGAAAAACGACAAAAACATTGACTTCGATAATGTAGAAAGCAAGAAACCAACGTATGTCATCAACCATCCTCAGATTGGAGTGAACTATAATGATGGAGACGATGAGATGCCAGAATTATTGGAGCAAGATGATGATTTTGTGGAACATTACTTGCCTCGTCATATATTTACCGGAGTGCAGCAGTTGACGGTGTTTATTGAGAGTATTCATGATGAAGACGAAGAGGAGAGTCATTTGCATTATATCGAGTTGCGAGGAGAGTCTACAGATTTGACCCGAGACCCGGTGATATCCATATACGAACTGGCTGCCAATCCAGCTGACCATAAGAACTTAACGGTGGAGGAAATGAGTAAGTTTTCGCTAGGCAATTAGCACTACAGAACGAATTGGACGTATCGAAATGAGAGCCGGTTGTGGATAGATAGCATAACATGTAATTGCTTATCTTTCAAGATACTAAGTTCTGGAGCAATGACTCTTAAAGTATTCCGTTCGTGTAGACTTAGTTTCAGTAGTAGGCAATGACCTATATAACCAAAATGGTGCTAAGTAATCAGAGATCAAGGTAGTGTCATTAAATAGGTATTTTGATATATAAAGTTAGGTGGAATTAGTCATATCAGCGTCCGATGAGCTTGGTTCTGTTTTTATCTTGTAACCTAGTCATAGCAAGCAGTTTCATTAATCAGCTTACTTTTTCGTCGCGCTCCTGATGATACAGTATAGGGTATGTATTATCAGGCTTAATAATAATAACTCAAACTAGGCTAAATCCAATGATTATTTTAAAAAATTTAATAATTGTAGGATTCTTTTATAAGAATGATAAGAATGCAATGGCGACAAAGACCCGATTAAAGGAAACTCTTGCTATAGCCAGGAAGGCCGGTGTAAGCAAAGTAAAGGACCCATTCTTCAATGTTCGTTCTAAAGGTGACTCTGTTGGTGAATCTGCGCAAGGAGGATTTTCAGGCACGTTAGATCTTGTGAGAGAAGATGACACTGGTGATAACATTGATGTCATCGATGGCAACACATACTGTCGAGTTATATATGATTCCGCTAAAGTTTATCCTGATTTAGAACTCCCTTCCGCTGTCTTTGTCAAATTATACTATTATTGTAGACGATTGTGGGAGGGCGATAATAGTCTGATGCCTTCCGAGACACCTGATAGAGATGGATACTATGCTATGTTCTTCAAGGAGCTTTTAATCGATGAAACAATTGCTGAGTCAAGTTTCGCTTCGAATTTTCCAACGCTCCTCAAGTCTGGTTATTGGAACGGCCATTCCGATCGTCCAATGCATATTTTTGAGTATCTAGGGAAGGAGATTCCTGAAGAACAGTGGAATAAACGAGAAGTGTACAGTGTTGTTAAAGCAAGGCTCGAAGAGCTTCACCTGTTGGGGATAGCACACAATGATGTGAGGATCCCAAACATCCATGTATCTGAGTCAGGTAAAATATCTTTGATAGATTTTGGGTTGTCAGACTGCTCAAATGACGAGAAGTTTATGAAGAGTGATTTTGAAAGACTTGAACATATATTGGGTATCCCTGGTTCCAGTGGAAATGATAGTCAAGAAAGTCAAAAAATGTCCGACGAGCACGGAAGTTATGAAAGTGATGAAGATACATCCTATGGAGATGACTCTCATGATATGACCCTAAAGTAATTCGATATATAGGAAGAATCATTAAGAACTAGCATAGATAAGTCATTTGAAAGTGTAAACTCACCAATGTTGCAAGAATTTGACCGATATTCTACGTTAACGACCGAAAAAGGTCATCTTCAAATCACCATACCTGATCTTGGCCTAATGTCCAAGAGAAAGCAGGTAATACATCAAGTGTCTATATGGTATTGTGCACGACTGATGGTGGTAATCACCCTTCAAAATTAAACCCGTACACATCTAACACGTATTTTAACATTTGCCTATTTTACTCTACTACGCTATTATTCTACTTTATTACTTCTAGTGACACTAATCCTCATCTATTCTATTTTTCTATATAAATGCTAATTCTGCATTTATCTTTGATATCTAGTTTCTTTTGAAACAGAATACTTATTTTACTCTATCTTATATTCAAAATATATTATAAGCTAGTTTATACAAAATGGTTTACGAAACAACTTACGTATTTACTTATAGTACTCACTAATACACAAAAGGCGACTCTATAGAACATTGACTATTATTGAAACTACGCCGACCCAATACGGAAGATACTAAGAACCTTTGTTCAAAATTTAGTGTCCTCAAATCACGTGAAGAAAACGAAAGAATGAAAGTAGATCCGTACCTCAATCACCACGCCCGTACCTCTTACCCCGGTGCTTCTAATTCATTGACTTTCTACAACCACATCTCTCACGTTCCTTCCGTCACAGAGTAGACCTGGTGGTCTGTAGCAGCCTGGTGCTAGCACGAGCTATTCGGGATGTTTTAGGTGTTTTTGTCGCCTTTCCTGACATAAAAACCATCACCTGGTGTGGAATCATGTGATTCACCGGACTTCTCAGTTCCACATCCCCGGCCGAGACCACCAGACATCCACAGTTTGCTGCGACTATATAAACGTTCAGAATCCCGAAGTGAAAAAAAAAAAAAGGAAAAAGAAGAAGTTCCTAGTCAATTGATTATTCACTTCAGTTACAGTATGCCAAAATTAGTTTTAGTTAGACACGGTCAATCCGATTGGAATGAAAAGAACTTATTCACCGGTTGGGTGGATGTTAGATTATCAGCCGTTGGAGAAAAAGAAGCTCACAGAGCCGGTGAATTGTTGAAAGAAGCCGGTATCACTGCTGATATTCTTTACACTTCCAAATTGTCCAGAGCCATTCAAACTGCCAACATTGCTCTTGCCGCTGCAGACCAATTGTACATCCCAGTCAAGAGATCCTGGAGATTGAACGAAAGACATTACGGTGCTTTACAAGGTAAAGATAAAGCTGCCACTTTGGAACAATACGGTCAAGAAAAATTCCAAACCTGGAGAAGATCATTCGATATCCCACCTCCAGTTATTGAAGATGAATCCAAATTCTCTCAAGCCAATGACATTCGTTACAAAGACATTGACCCAGCCGTGGTGCCAAAAACCGAGTCTTTGAAATTGGTTATTGACAGATTGTTACCTTACTACCAAGATGAAATCGCTGGTGATTTGCTTGCTGGTAAAACCGTGTTGATTGCTGCTCACGGTAACTCCTTGAGAGCCTTGGTTAAACACTTGGACAAAATCTCTGATGAAGAAATCGCCGGTTTAAACATCCCAACTGGTATCCCATTGGTTTATGAATTGGACGATGAATTAAAACCAACCAAGCCTGCTTACTATTTGGACCCAGAAGCTGCTGCTGCCGGTGCTGCTGCCGTTGCCGCCCAAGGTTCTAAGAAATAAATAGAAATGGACGTTTGAAATAGATTGTGGCCCTCAATTGGTGTTCTTGTAGTTTGAATAGTAGTTTGGTGACTTGAACTTTTAGAGAAGACCCGTACATCCGAACAGTATATTGGTTGTCCTATTGGCTTCCAGCACGCTTTTTTAGTGGTGTCAGTCATATATTTAGCCCGCATCTGTCTTGTAGTCGATCTATATTGAGCCCATAGCAGGCTGTATCCAAGAAATATTCGATCCACGCCGGGTTGGGCTCATCTGGACCCGTGCACCGGCCATCTCCAACCCGTGCACCTGATTTCTCGCTCATCATTTTTTCTCTACCTGGTTTACAACAAAAGCTAGAAACATCTCCTTCTAATCAATTGACATGAGTGCTTTTGGATCCAGTTCAGGGCAAAAACCAGCGTTCTCCTTTGGTGGGTCGTCAGGAGGGTTTGGAGGAAACAATAACCTGAACAGCGCGTTCGGTGGATTTGGTAGCACTTCTAATGCGAACAACAACGCTTCTACCACGAATAGTGGATCAGGTTTCTCATTTGGTGCCAATTCTGGTGCTGCTCCTGCTCCATCCAGTGGGTTCGGTGCTTCTAACAATCAAGCCAGTGGTGCTGATAAGCCTTCAGGAGGACTTTTTGGCTCCAACGCGGCGACAAGCTCCGGCTTCGGTGCTTCCAACTCCAGTGCCAGTGGAGGATTATTTGGATCTAACAATAAACCAGCAGGAAGTGCAAATTTGTTTGGCTCGTCTACGACCGATAAACCTGCATTTGCGTCCTCCTCCAACGACAAAACAGCAGGAGGGTTATTTGGTGGGTCCACTGCTTCATCAGGATTCGGGTCAAAACCAGCACAAGATTCAGCCCCAACAGCATCAACAGGGGGACTCTTTGGGTCCAAACCCCCTAGTCTTGCTCCTACATCTGCCGCTCCGGCTTTCTCCTTAGGTGCGCCAGCTAAAGCCGACGATAAACCTTCAGGTGGTATGTTTGGAGGAAATTCAGGTTCATCCAACTTGTTTGGAGGTGCAAACACCGCGTCCACTACTTCCTCCACGCCTGCTCCCCAAACTGGAGGATTGTTTGGATCTGCCACTGGTGCTGACAGTAAAGCTCCTGCTGCTAGTACGGGCTTTTCTTTCGGGGCCGGGGCCCCCAAAGCAGCAGAGAGTAAGCCTGCTGCTACGGGAGGATTTTCATTTGGGGCTAAGCCAGAAGAGAAGAAAGATGCTCCTAGCACGGGATTTTCATTTGGTGCTAAGCCAGAAGAGAAGAGAGATGCTCCAAGTACCGGATTTTCATTTGGTGCTAAGCCAGAAGAAAAGAGAGATGCTCCTAGTACCGGATTTTCATTTGGTGCTAAGCCAGAAGAAAAGAAGGAAGCTGGATTATTTGGCGCTAAAACTGATGAAAAAAAGAATACTGGTCTAGGAGGGTTCTCTCTCGGCGCAAAACCAGCTGAGAGTAAAGAAACGACTCCAAGTTTTGGGGCAAAAGTAGAAGAAAAGAAAGGAGGTTTATTCGGGTCGAAAACTGAAGAAAAGAAAGACTCAGCTCCAAGTGGTGGTTTGTTTGGCTCCAAACCAGCAGAAACGAAGAAAGACACTCCAGCTTCTGGCTTTTCGTTTGGTGCCAAACCAGAAGAGAAGAAAGGCACTCCTAGTACCGGATTTTCACTCGGGGCTAAACCAGAGGAGAAGAAAGACGCATCAAGTACTGGTTTTTCATTTGGTGCTAAACCAGAGGAGAAGAATGAATCTAAAAGCGAAGGACTATTTGGTGCCAAACCAGCCGAAAAAAAAGAAGGACTTTTCGGTAGCAAACCGGAAGAGAAGAAAGAGGGATTAGAGGCCAAGACCACTGGGATCAAGCCCGACTCCACTACCAAGAGTGAAGTGCCCAATTTAAAACCGACAAAGATCACCCCCAAGGCCATTTCCATCGATAATAACACCATTGATGACTTGATTTTGAAATGGTCTCGACAATTAAGTGCCACCACCAACATTTTCGATGAATACACCACCAAAGTAAAGAAATGGGACGAACAGTTAGTAACCAGTGGACAAGATATCACCAGATTAAACCAAGACACTTTGGATGCCGAATTATTACAAAAGAAAATCGACCAACACCTATTATTTGTTGAGAGCCAACAAGATGAGTTGGACCAGGTGTTGGACAATTACGAGCAGCAGGCGGATATACTCTTGAGTAATATTGAATTAAACTCCAGTGGAAGTTCAGACTTCATCTCGTCCAAGAACTCGGGCGAAGGACCCTCGGGATCTACAGCATTGGCGATAAGTAGTGGGCTCAGTGTCACCGATAAGCTACGTGAAAAAGCTTACCATAATGCTGAGTTGTTGGATGAAAGATTAGATACCTTGGGAGACAATTTGTCTACGTTAATCGATGAAATCAACTCCATAAGTAATGTGTTCAATAAGAACCTTTTGCTAGAGAACAACAAAGGTGCCGGTAAAAATGAAGAAAACCCTATTGAGGAGATTGTGAAATTGCTTAACTTGCATTTGGAGAATTTGAAGTATATCGAAACTCAGGAGAACACTTTGCAAGAGAAGTTGACCGAGATCAATCTGTCTAAGAAGTACAAGTACTAGATAAGTAGTTGTATATTGTATATTAACATTGCCCATAACGTGGTACCACCGTAATAGCTTATCAACACCGTTGACATCAACATAAGCCCGACTCCACGGCACGTCATACCCAACATGGGTTTTAACTGCCAAACCACGGTATTTCGCAAGAAAAGATCCGTGCCGCACTGTCTCACTTTATACCCCACCCTCGGATGTCACATGTGAGATCCTCGAAAGAGTAAAAAGGCACCAGAGGAACGATAATAAGACAATTTGTTGATATCAAACAAACTCTAGTTGGATAGAAGTTTTACTGACGTATTCGAGAAAACCACATTGTTTCACGCTTTCAGAGATGGCATCACCACTTATCATAATAATCAAGCTCTTGTTCAACCCTGATGTGTCAAACAAAATCATCTTGCAAATGGCACTCAAGCAAATCAGTGCCATTGGAGTTGCCCAGGTGATTTCGGCCGCGTTGGGAGCTGGTACTGTGGCCATTTCTTCGGTGATAAGAATCCCCCAGATCAAGAAGATCTTGGATCCCAAGCAATTGGAGGGTAAAATCAAAGTTGCCAATGGATTATCATTAGAAGGTCTTAGTTTAGAGACATTGAGTCAGTTGATTCATATTGTTTACAATAGACAAGTGAACACTCCATTTATTAAGTATGGAGAAACTGTTTTGTTGGGTATTCAGAATGTTGCGATCATCTTATTGATTGAATACTACAGATTGAGACAACAATTGAATTCTGTATCCAACAAGAGTGATCAAGAACAAATCGAAGACTCGTTGAAACAGTTGAAGAAACCAATTGGTGTAATGATTGCCATTTTGATCTTTTTGACCAAACTTGCACCTACTTCCTTGATCAACCTATTACAGATTTTGAACATTCCAATCACGATTATTTCGAGATTACCTCAAATCAAGAACAATTACGTCTTGAAATCTACAAGCCACTTATCTGAAATCACCGTTGGTGCCAACCTTTTGGGTTCTGCCATCAGAGTGTTCACTACACTTAAGAGTAGTAAGAAGGCCTTGAAGTCAAGTGACTATGTATTATTGGCTGGTTATGGTTGTGGTTTTGTCCTTAATCTGGTAGTTGTGGGACAAATCGTGTACTACAAGAATTGGTACAAGGGAGAAGTAGAAGATAAGAGTGATTAGTTTATAGTTAATGAATGATTCTGTGATGGTGTGTAGTTGTGGTTCTGGAGCGAGGATGGGTCCAAGGCTGGGCCTGGTATTATAATTTGGAACCGTGTATGGGCCCGGTTTTATTTTTAGGACCCACTTATGGGCCCAATATGTTCCCCTGTCGTATAATTTGGGCCTGCGCCGTATAAGGTTGGGCCCATGTTCTGCACCCATGTTCCTTACCCTTCTTCATGAAGAATGGTTCCTTTGAACCTATTTCGATCATTCTATCGCCACTTATCATGCACCAGTAGCTACTTTACTCTTCCAAGGGCCTTCAGTTACCATCCTCCCCTTGGTCTGTTCCGGGAATTGTTTAATCAGCCCGCATTCTTTTTCCTGTCTGTGCCCGTATTTTCTCCTGTGTGGACCCGCTTTCTTTTTCCTTTCCTGGACAAGTACTTTTTCCTGTGAGACCCCATTTTCGGGTGAAAAATTCACCTTCTTCACTTCTATTGGTCATCATTTTCTTTTTGTCCATGGTTCACCAAGCTGAATTTTTGCCTGCTACAGGTACTTCTATATCATCAGTCCTCCAAGGAGGCTACAGCCACCCGTTATCCAGAGAATGGCAACATGAACGGCAACTCACCAAGAACATGTTCATCTTCCCGCTTTTCGTCTCCGACGACCCCAATGAAGTCACCGATATCGCTGCTCTCCCCAATATCAAAAGATTCGGGGTCAACACCTTGATCCCATACGTTAAGACACTCGTAGACAAAGGTCTTCGGGCGGTGATTTTATTCGGGGTTCCACTTAAGGAAGGGGTCAAAGATCCAATTGGTACTGCTGCCGATGACCCTGAAGGCCCAGTTATCTCAGCTATCAAAGCGTTGAAACAAAACTTCCCTGACTTATTCATCATGTGCGATGTTTGCTTGTGTGAATACACCAGTCATGGTCACTGTGGTTTGTTAAATGAAGATGGTTCCTTGAAGAGAGAAGAATCTGCCCTCCGTATCGGGGCTGTAGCCGTTAACTATGCAAAGGCCGGAGCTAACTGTGTTGCTCCCTCCGATATGATTGACGGAAGAATCAAGGACATTAAGACCGGTTTAATCAATGCTAAATTGGCCCATAAGTGTCTTGTCATGTCGTACGCTGCGAAATTTGCTGGTAACCTTTATGGGCCCTTCAGAGATGCTGCTGGTAGTGCTCCAAGTCATGGGGATCGTAAAGCATATCAACTTCCTAATGGCGGAAGGGGTTTGGCCAGAAGAGCTCTTCTCAGGGATATGGAAGAGGGTACAGATGCGGTCATTGTGAAGCCTTCGACGTTTTATCTCGATATTATTAGTGATGCGTCAAGAATATGTCAAGATTATCCGATTTGCGCATATCACGTCAGCGGAGAATATGCAATGTTGCATGCGGGTGCTGAAAAGGGCATTATCGATTTAAAGGCAATGGCATTCGAAACACACCAGGGGTTCTTGAGAGCAGGCGCTAGGCTCATCATTAGTTACTTTACTCCTGAGTTCTTGGACTGGTTAAGCTGATTGTAAATAGGGCATTATTTATTATGTAGATATGAGCTAATAATACCATGACACAGGTATTCGTATATACTGAAATGAACTGAGTTAATGAAATATTCTATTATAGTATAATTTCGCAAGGAACCGAAATGAGGTATTCTCTTTCATCACTTAATTGAGCTGACACAGAGATTCTATTATATTACGATTTCGCAAGTAACCGATCTGAACTGAAATGTAGGAAGATTAATGTTATTCTCTTTATCAGTAAAATGGACAGACACAGGATTCTATTACAATACTCCATAGAGTACATCATGCTGCAAGGGGTGTCGGCCCTTCCCCCTTTTTCTGTTCCTGACTCTGTTCCTGACTCTGTTCCTCCTCTTGTTTGATTTCCGTGGTTGGTGCCTCAGGCAACACTGCAATGTCTGGCACATCAGGCAATTGAACTTTGGCTCCATTGATTTCTTCATCCAACCTTTCAAACTCCTCATCAACTTCAAGCTCTTCACTATTAGTTAATGCCGCACCAGTACCTAACAACTCCGATACTTCATCCACTTTCAATTTCTCATCTTCCAAATCATCCAAAAGCTTATCAATCTTATCAACACTCATTTCTGAGTTCAATTTGTTTAATACCTGGTTTCCCTGTTGTAACCCGTAAAGAACATCTTTCTCAATGAGCTTGAACTCTATAGATCCAATCAATGTCTCCAAGTTGTCCAATTGCTCATACGTCTTAGTAATTATCGATTCTTGCTGCTTCTTGGACCTCAAATAGAACTTTGCTCGTTCAGGGTTTTTCTTATTGAGCGCTTCTCGGGCCAAGTTCTTCTGTCTATCGATGGTGACATTAAGCTTTCTTTGGTACTGTTTGAGCTTATCACGCTGCTGTTTAAGTTGGAATATCGCTCTGTCCTGTGCCGTTATCTTCGGCTGTGAAGGCTGGTTACCCATGACGATACATGAAGCGTAGGAAGAATGGTGAAAGTCATTTCCTTCAGCCCGTACCGCACACGACTGAAGAATCTAATTTGCATCCGTACACCTTTGAGCTTGCAGGCCTGTGCACTGAGCCCGTACCTCCCACGCGACACATTGACAGATTTCCTGATTTGTGCAGCACATTACCTTGCCTAATCGAGCGTAAAGATAAATATTTAGCATATTTCCTTATTAGGCCGGTAATTAACTAATCGATGATGCATTCAATTAACGAAATTTCAGCCCTATTGAAGGGCACTCGTAACGCCAGGCAGATCTTAAAATTAGTGGTGAAACTCGTCACGGAAATCGTCGAGCTACGTTTGTGGATCTGCTTTTTGGTGAAATTTTCACGAATCCGGCAGCCCATCACACAAATCGACTTTTTTGAAGAAGTTGCCATTTTATTTCTTCGACGTCTTTCTTTGCTTCGTCGTCCTTCAGTTCTTGTCAGCATATGTTAGCATTAATAGACCATGTCATCTGTGTTTTTCGATTCTCCCAACCGAAATTCCCCCATCAAAGACGTTAATTATGATAAGCTCAAAACAAACCCTCGCAAACGGTCCATCTTCCTTCCTAGTAACATTGAATCATCCTCCAATAATCCAGACCAACCATCCCGCCTGTTCTTACGGAATCTGAGTGCCAATACTTTACCCACCAAAGATAAACCCATATTGAAACCACCAATTGCTAACTTACGATCAAAATCTTCTATTCCCACCTTTTCCCGACCCAAAACATCTCTCAGCTTCTTCAACGCTGCTGGTGGTTCGCCTAAGCACAAGTTGCGTCGAACAAACTCCTTGATCTCCCAAGGAGCTTCCTCCAATACCTCCGACGGCCAACTACAATCAGCAACTACTTCCTCTGACAGGTTCATTCCTTCTCATAAGAACGCTAATACGGGGAGATTGCACACCAACACCACCAACCCGCTCCCCAATGCTTCACCCCAGACTCACATCAAAGCCCAAACATCCAAAATCTACCAACATCATGTAGCCGAGGCCTGTGGCTTAGAGGTAAATTCTCGAATCTTAAGCTACAGACCCCTACCTCCAGAAAGAAACAAACCCATCAACTTGTTCACTAGCAAAAGCAAGTTGGTGAACAATTCCAATAAACTCAAAACCCTTCGACCAGCAGCAGCCAGTGCTCGGGCCAAAAAGATCCCCACTGCCCCTGAGAGAGTATTGGATGCCCCGGGGCTAATTGACGATTTCTACCTCAACTTGTTGGCCTGGTCCCTGACTAACTTATTAGCCATTGGCTTGGAGGATACTGTGTATGTGTGGAATGCTTCTACAGGATCAGTGGGGTTGTTATGTGAGCTTCCTGACAAAACGTTGGTCACTTCACTCAAATGGTCCGAAGACGGCTCGTATATCTCCATTGGCCGAGATGATGGCCTCACCGAGATTTGGGATATCGAAACCAACACGAAACTTCGTACCCTCAATTGTGATAATCACCAGACTCGTATAGCATCCCAAGCTTGGTACCAGCATATATTGACCAGCGGATCCAAGATAGGCAGCATCTACCAAAGTGATGTCCGAGTGAGCAACCACTTAGTTAACAAGTTGGAGAACACTCACCTGGCGGAGATTTGTGGTATCGAATATAAAAGCGATGGCCAGCAGTTTGCTACTGGGGGTAACGATAACTTGGTTTGCTTATGGGATATCAAAAAGACCCATAACAACGATACCTCAGCTCCATTATTTGTGAAAACTACCCATAAAGCAGCAGTAAAAGCATTATCGTGGTGTCCTTACCAACCCAATTTACTAGCCACAGGTGGTGGTACTTCGGATAAAACCATTAATTTCTGGAACACCGCTACTGGCGCCCGGACAAATACCATCGAAACTGGGTCGCAGATCTCGTCATTGAACTGGGGTTATGCCAATGGCATTGGTATGGAGATTGTAGCCACACACGGCTACCCCACCAATAACATCTCGCTCTTCAATTACCCTACTTTACAAAAGACAGGAGAGATCATTGCTGCGCATGACTCCCGTATATTGAACGGATGCTTGAGTCCTGATGGCTTAACATTGGCTACTGTTGCGGGCGACGAAAATTTAAAGTTCTGGTCGTTATTTGACCTCTACAAGCAGATCCGTGAGGGAGACAGAGTCGATGGCGACGAGGGCACAGAAGGCAATGACAAACTCAAGAAATTGATGAATATCAGATAGGCAAGTAGTCACGTATAATTCAAACACTGGTGCAGCCACTGACATAAAAAATTATCGTAGATCCGTAGTGTGCGTCAAAAAAATAATGTTTTCCATGCGCATCCGTGCACCGGAACACAAACCCAGAGCAACCCTGGTTTGCCACGACTTTTTTTCTTGTCGAGGTTAATACAGTACAAAAATAGCTACAGGATAGTGCATTCTGTCCTTTCTTAGAGCTTATTTTAAGAATTTTTGGTAATCATCAAAACAAATACTATTCGGAAAATATCTTGTATAGCCGGAGTGATAAATTGTCTTAGTCTCCCTTCATAATCCCTTCCAAAACCCTTCACACCCTCTAACCTTTACTAATATCACGTAATGTCAACGGATGGGGAATTCACTCGTACACAAATATTCGGAACGGTGTTTGAAATAACCAACCGATATACCGACTTAAACCCCGTTGGGATGGGGGCCTTTGGGTTGGTGTGCTCAGCAGTTGACAAATTAACTGGCCAGAATGTTGCTGTAAAGAAGATCATGAAGCCATTTTCGACTTCGGTGTTGGCCAAAAGAACATACCGTGAGTTGAAGTTATTGAAACATTTAAGACATGAAAACTTGATAACTCTTGATGACATCTTTCTCAGCCCCTTGGAAGATATCTATTTCGTTACCGAATTACAGGGAACTGATTTACATCGATTGATAACCTCCAGACCCTTAGAAAAGCAGTTTATTCAATATTTCACTTACCAAATCTTAAGAGGATTAAAGTATGTTCATTCAGCCGGAGTTATTCATCGTGATTTGAAACCATCAAATATATTAATTAATGAAAACTGTGACTTGAAAATCTGTGATTTCGGGCTTGCCAGAATCCAAGACCCTCAAATGACAGGTTATGTGTCTACCAGGTACTACCGTGCCCCAGAAATCATGTTGACATGGCAGAAATATGACACTGAAGTGGATTTATGGTCTGTTGGGTGCATATTGGCAGAAATGATCGAAGGGAAACCGTTATTCCCCGGTAAGGACCATGTTCATCAATTTTCCATCATCACCGAATTGTTAGGATCTCCTCCGCCAGATGTTATCGATACTATTTGCTCCGAAAATACCTTGAGATTCGTGCAATCTTTGCCCCATAGAGACCCTATTCCTTTTAGCGAGAGATTCGCCCAGTGTACTCATGTAGAGCCAGACGCCATCGACTTGTTGGCTAAGATGTTGATTTTCGATCCATTGAAGAGAATTAGTGCTGCTGATGCTTTGCAACACCCATATATGGAACCTTATCATGATCCAACCGATGAACCAGTGTGTGAGTCCAAGTTTGATTGGAGTTTCAATGATGTCGATTTACCTGTAGACACTTGGAGAGTAATGATGTATAGTGAAATTTTGGATTTCCATCATTTGGTCGGAGGTTCAGATCTTGCAAAGACAGAGCAACAGCAGCAAGACCAAATTAGTCAGATTCAACTGGAAGGTATACAAGCCCCAGTGAATAATCAATAGTTGAGAATAGGTTGTTTAGGCGCTGCTTAATACATATTGACATAGAAAGGACCAAGGGAATGTTGTTTCCGTGAAATGGAGGAGCTGAAGATGTAGGGAAGAGTATGGTTTGACCCTTAACGAAACGAAGTTGGCATTCCTTGCTTGTTGTGAAAGAAAATGAGAACGTTGGTCAGCGAAAGGTCAAAATGGCTCATTAAAAATATTTCAATGTCTATCCTAGTATCTAAGGATCAGCGTATCATATCATTAGTTCTGGTTACTGTGCTTGCTTTTCTTCGGTCATTTTTGGTCCCTGATAGTTCAAAGCTTTGCTGCCAGACCATTTTTGTAATGTATGACCATATTATATTGTTGCAAGTAGATTTAAGCCAAGTATGTTGTTCAAAGATGTTCAGCGAACCTCTTCTGGATGTCTAATTTCCTATAATATATCTATAACATACAGGATGTTACAACTCCATGTCTCTGCAATTCAAACCCCTCTGCAGCTCTTCAAATTCGTTTCCACCTCCTACTATTTGTTCACGAATCTTATCTACGAACTCAGCCCTTGATTTTGATCACTTTTATAAATTTTCGCAGCTTTCTTTCCAATTTTTTGTAGTTTTCTCAATTTTTCTCAATTTTTTGCACTTTTTTCATTTTTATCTATTTTTCTCACTTTTCACACTTCAATATTTTGCAATTCTCATAACTTTCCTACTAAATTGGTTTTCTCCTCTTATTCCCATTCCCATCAATTTACCTGCTACAAATCGCATTGCCTTACCTTCCACGGCTTCACACCCTCTCTACTCATATATCTGAAAACATTCATATCTGAATGGACTAGCGATCTCAACATCACACTCAGCATGCAACACAACCTGGCAAAGTACGCAGACGTGTCGCCGTCGTTTGTTAAAAAGGTCAGTGATAAACTATCTGTGTCTCTCAGTCACATTGACCCAAATCAAAGCGGCAATGATCGACAGCAGTACGAGTGTCTTATAAGCTTCCACAATACGCTGACCACTGACTCCGTTGTTGTCAACCCTAATGCCAAACCCCACGAGCATGAAAACGGTAGTTCTAGTAGCTGGTTTAACTTCTGGGGCAAAAACGAAAACCAATTGATTGAGAATGAAGTTGACACGGATCCAGAGACTACCATTCTTTTAGGATATCTCCAATTATTTGGGTTTATTACCCTAAACTACAAATTTGATTTGAATCAGGCCAACTCCATGGACTCGTCCAATGCTAATTCGTGGTGGCAAGACAAGGATTACTATAACCACTATCAAGATGGAGGCCCATATGACGAAGACGAAGGAGACATCAAAGAGTCGAAAATAGAGGGGACAGAGTTTATTCAGCAAAATTACTTAAAAAATAGAATGGTGATTGGGGGAAAACTTGGAGGCGTGAGTGATTTGGTGGTGAATAACGATAAAAGCACAGGCAGTCACACAATCAATGAATCCAATAAGTATTTGATTAGTGATTTGATTTACAATTTTAATTCTGCTACCAAGTCCAAACCCATTGGAACCATAGAAGTCGACCGGGAAGTAGAACCAGCCGAGACGGCTTACGAAACTGAAGGGTTACCGATGAAGGAGTTCACCGATTCCATAATTCCAATTTACTCCACCTCGCAATACTTATTTTTTACTAACCTAAAATTGGCTCCGAAAGAAACGAAAACTTTCCAGGTAAAATTCGCTGGTCCGGGTCCCCAACTACCACCATCGTACAACACCAATCTGACAGGGTTGGCTAGTGACCAAGGATGGATCAGCATTCGATACCATTTGATAGTAGGGCTTCTGGAAAATATACGCAACAAGATTATTTCCAGGTCAATCTATTTCCCTCTTAAAACCGTGGGCCAAAAAATCGGGTTTGACGATAAGTGGTTACAGCCCGATTACTTGACGGAAACCCTATTTGAAAAAGAATGGCAAGTCGAGGTTATTGAAGACGAAACAGAGAATAATAAGCATGACACTGCAGTAAAAACTAACGGTAAGACCAGTCATTCATTCCTTGATGATCTAAACAACTTGATTGACTCTGATCTTGAAAGTGTATCGAAGAACGAGCGTAGAAAGAGCTCTACTGCTGGTGGATTTTTTAATTCTAGTCTTAGTAACACCGATTTGATCCCTCAATTATCGTCTCATTTGAAAACACAATTCCAAATCAGAGTGAATGATCACAATCTCTGTGATCTCATTTTATCTAAACCCTACTACCATATTGGCGAAGATATAAACTTCAGCATAGACGTTAACCCGAACGGAATAGATTACACTCGAGTTGTTGGAATAATTACTCATCTAGAAGCTCATGAATTGTTTCATTTGACGGGGAAGGAGAAGAAGGAAGAGTATGTAAACATCTACAAGGTGAGTCCTAATATCAGAGTCAGCTCATTTGCATCGTCCCTTGTGAATAGCCATGAGTCTGATAATAAATCGTCGTTGTTCAGTGGTTTAATTCACATTCCTCAACACCTATGCCAACAGTTTCAATGTTCTGGCTTTATGGACCTCAAGTATTTTTTGGTATTTAAATTCAATTTGAACGAATTTAATCGCGTGGATAAAGAGCTGAAAGATGATACTGAGCTAACGGAAACTTCGAGCGTATCATCTCCTTCTCTGCACACTGCTGCTTCATTTGACAGTGCTCCTCCTGGATTTGAACCTGAGTACAAGTTCGATAATAACAACGGAAGCGAATTCAGATTCAGAATACCAATATCAATCTTACCATAAGGGCATTGCTAAAGTTAACTTAAGTTCTTTCCACATTAGAACATTTCTAATAAGGAGCTTTGGAAGGACCTGAATTTATGAAATATATCACTGGGATGATGCTTGGTCCATGGCATCAGTGGTAGAAGTCAACTAGGTTTGTATAACTGTCCAATACATCTCAGCATACAGAGATTTTTTTGTAATACGGTACGGCTGCATTCACATTTAGTGTAAACGCTTTAGTATGCAAGATGCAAAAATATACCACTCCACAAAGTGGAGCTTCAATTTCATACAGAAAGAAGTATCATGTCTTCAGAGAAGCATGTCGTCTCTATATTTAGCCCGAATGGAGAATTATAAAATACGAAGACAAATCCGCTGCCAAGCTAAGAGATGGAAAGAAAAAAGGCGATATACCAGTAACACCACTTCCTTCTTTCAGATATCTTTGTGTAGATGTGTCTCAAAATTACAATGTACAATAGAAAGGAGCTCTGAGAAACTACACTGGAATGCGTTGCTCGTATGCATATGTAGTTAAGTAGGTACGGCAAAGATGAGGGGCCATAATTCAAGGTACCTTTAGAAAATTCATTCTATTTATCTCACAAGTCACTTTCGTCCTACAACAGTGATTCATCACCTGTCTTCGTCTCGAATTTGACACAGTCATTGCTAAGTTATTTTCACAGTTTCCGAATATTTTTCACCAGGAACCTGTCAATGCAATCGGCACGTGACGCGTTTTAGCATGATTCCCAATTAGGCAAAATCTCATCTTAATTAGATGCGTTTCTCAAATAGGACGGGGATCTCTTTGTCTGCAGTCGGGGGAAATTCAAGATTAACTTTGTACACCAAGCGGGGGAGCGACAAGAAGGGTGCAAAAGCATCTCATTTAGGAGGCTGAGATGATATGTCCGTCTTTAATCTGTTCTAAACGGAAAAAATGGCTGCTTAAATTTGCACGAGAATTTTGTGTTTTTCTTCACGCCCGATGCATATGACCTTGGTTATAAGACAACTCAATTCCAACATTCTTGTAGAAAAAAAGAATCGACTAGTAGTTCGTAAAAGAAGATGAAAGTTTTTTCCGTGTTAACTTCGTTACTCCTAGTATCCAGCAGCTTAACCACTGCGCTTTCAGCAACGCCTGCTTCTGAAAACTTCGAAGTAGATATTAGTGAAAGAGATTTGAGTTCGCTAGTCTCGGGCTTGTTGAATGGACACACTGTGGCAGACGTGGTTTCTCACATTGACTTTGAAAAAATTGCTGGCTACGCTGATGATCTTTTAGATAATAATGTGAAGTACTTGGACGATATCTTGACCGGATTAAAGGATACCAACATTATTCCGAAATTAGCCGTCAAGCTTGTCACCAGTAACAACACGTTACCGCTTATTGAAAAGACTGTTCCTAAGCTTTTGTCGGTGGTAGGAAAGATCAATGCCAGTGCTCTATTCATTTCCTTGGACAGATCTGGATTGGCTTATTCGGTAGTGGCTGGCACTTTGGAAGACACAACCCTCTTGCCATCACTTTTGAATGTTTCCCGGAACTTAATTAAGTCAAACAAGTTGAACTATACTGCTATTTTGGCATATGCCGGTAAATTAGTTTCGAGAGACCTCACTGCTCTCCCAGAAAACTTCCACGTCAGAGAAATTGCTGAAGAACAATTCGAAGAAAGAAACGACCTCGAAGAATGGTACGACATCGATTTGGACAAGCGTGATAACGTTGAAGATTTGCTCTCCACCGTGATTGGTTCCGTGGAAAGATCTGGGCTTATTAATGAAACCATCACCACTTTGCTTACCGATGACGATTTCACCGACGGTGCCGTGGTGTTGTTTCAAGGTGTTTTCGAAGATTTAGGGGCTCAAATCAAAGGATTCAATTTCTCAAGTATTCTGCCTATTCTCCACGCTTTATGGGACTCCAATTTGTTGCAACACACCTTGACTCGT
Source organism: Isabelozyma heimii (assembly GCA_030555995.1). Taxonomy (NCBI): domain Eukaryota; kingdom Fungi; phylum Ascomycota; class Pichiomycetes; order Serinales; family Metschnikowiaceae; genus Isabelozyma; species Isabelozyma heimii. The sequence goes on from JANIVW010000022.1 coordinate 68,814, forward strand.
GCTCTTAATGATACTGCGTTAAGATCTGCATTAGAGAAAGATTTGGGCTCCTTGTTGAACAAGGGAACCATTAAGACTACCGATTTGGTTGAAAATAAAGCCCAAGCTCAGAGTGGCTCAACTTCTTACGATCCTGTTGCTACAAGTGCAGTCAACTCTGTCGGTAGTCATTTGGACTCTTATGCCAAGACCAGAACCGAAAGTTTTGCTGCTAATTCCTTATATCCCTCGCAAATCTCATCTTCGGCCACTACCGCATCGTCGCAGTCTGGTTCAGGTGCTGCTCCTGCCCTCAAGGCTTCTGGAGGACAGTTGCTCACCATTATCTTCGGTGCTTTCAGTATGAGTGCACTTATGTTGTTGTAATCAGGCAACCTTAATTTATTTAGACATTCTAGTATAGATAGAATATATCTTTATGTAATCACATATTTGCATTTCTAGAAATGACTGCTGGTGAAATACATCAAGGGATTGAGACTAGCTGTCACTGAGGAGCATGATATAAAATCCATTGCTTAGGTACGGGCTGACTTTCGGCCTAGTTTGCAGCCATACGCATCAACATCCCCAGTACTTCAAGCAGACTCCGCAGCGAAATCAGTACCATACAGTCGCATTATCACTTCCAAATAGCCCACCTACTGACGCTCTAGTCATCATCTTTCCCAAACAGCCCAGCTACCGCTGTCACCGCTACAACCCTCCTCTATGCTCAGAAAATACCCGTGCACCACATCTCCCGCGGCTTACGGATCACACCTGTGCACCCAGTGGCCATCACGTCTGCACCTCTTCCACCTATCTTCTCTTCTTCATATCCTTCAACGTTGCTTTATTCTTTTCCTGTATAACTATGAACCCGAATAGCCTCGAATTGAACCAGCATCACAACGTTGATGTCAGTGACCACGAGTCCCATCGCTACTTATCTGACAGTGACAACGATGACGACGACTTGCTTTCCAAATCCTATAATTCCACCCATTATTCTACCGCTGAGAACAGGTTTATGAAGGACCACGACCTCAAGCTAGAAGCATTTGATGCCCTCCACTTAAATGACCAGAGCCACCACCCGATCTCGTCCCGAAGCTCCCATACCAACCTCCAATCGGCCCAGAGTCCAATTGCCAGAACCAGAAGACAGTCGATTATAAATTTACCCCATCATCCGTTTCCCAAACACTACCATCCACCGCCATCTCTGGCATCCCACAACAATAACCACACACAGAGCCCCAGCTCCACTGCCAATGCCTTACCTGAGGAGTACCCCTCTAGTGAGTTGATTGAATTGTACCAGAACGTAAAAATGTGTCTTGACTTACGACACAAGTACTTGGACTTATCCCACCAACTGGATGAATTAAAGAACCCGAAGAACCAGGACAATTGGGTCATCTACCCTCCTCCTCCCAAGCCAACGTACAAGTCAAAGAATAGGTTCAACCAAATCGAACCGGATGACCCCTCCGAAGAAGAAGAGTTCGATATCATCAAGGTCGTCATTCCCGAGATTGAAGACAAATACGAACTCGGCGTCACCGATGAAGACGTCTATCAGGTTTATGACAAAACCACAAAGGAGCCTCTTGTAAAAGTACCAACACTCCACGATTTCTATTCCGATTTGAATGCCATCACCAAAATCTCATCTGACGGACCAACAAAGTCGTTTTCGTTCAAGAGATTGGAGTACTTGGAGGCCAAGTGGAATCTTTACTTCTTACTTAACGAATTCGAGGAAAATAAGCAATCGAAGAGAAACCCCCATCGTGATTTCTATAATGTTCGTAAAGTCGATACTCACATCCACCATTCAGCTTGTATGAACCAAAAACATTTGCTTCGTTTCATCAAGTATAAATTGAAAACCCAGCCTCACGAGCAAGTGATTTTCAGAGACGGTAAATTGTTGACACTTGAAGAAGTATTCAAATCATTGAAGTTGACTGCTTATGATTTATCTATTGATACACTTGATATGCATGCTCATACTGATACTTTCCATCGTTTTGATAAATTCAATTTGAAATATAACCCTATTGGAGAGTCGAGATTGAGAGAAATTTTCTTGAAAACTGACAATTTCATCAATGGGAAGTACTTGGCCGAATTGACCAAGCAAGTCTTCGAAGATCTTGAAAGTTCAAAGTATCAAATGACGGAATTGAGAATCTCCATTTATGGAAGATCGATCCTGGAATGGGATAAATTGGCTAGTTGGATAGTAGATAACAAGTTGTTCAGCTCTAATGTCAGATGGTTGATCCAAGTTCCAAGATTATATGATTTATACAAGAAAAATGGGAATGTTCATACATTCCATGACATTATTAGAAACTTGTTTGAGCCACTCTTTGAAGTCTCTTTGAATCCAAAATCTCACCCTAAACTACACATCTTTCTTCAAAGAGTAGTTGGATTCGATTCTGTTGATGACGAATCTAAACTGGAGAAACAATTACAATCCAGAAAGTACCCTCCAGCAGGTCAATGGGACGGTACGCTCAACCCACCATATTCATATTACTTGTACTACATTTTTGCCAATATGACCCCCTTGAATGAACTCAGACGTAAAAATGGGTTCAATACTTTTGTATTGAGACCTCATTGTGGTGAAGCAGGTGACCCTGAACATCTTATTGCTGCCTTTTTAACTTCGCATTCGATTTCGCATGGTATTTTATTGAGAAAAATCCCATTCATGCAATATCTTTACTATTTGGATCAAATTGGTTTGGCAATGTCTCCATTATCAAACAATGCATTGTTCTTGACGTACGATAAGAACCCCTTCCATAACTTTTACAAAAAGGGATTAAATGTTTCATTGTCGACCGATGATCCATTGCAGTTCTCGTACACCAAAGAGCCATTGATTGAAGAATATTCTGTCGCGGCGCAAATCTATAAATTCTCTAGTGTTGATATGTGTGAGTTGGCAGCAAATTCAGTAAGACAATCCGGATGGGAAACTGTGATCAAGAAGCACTGGTTAGGAAAGAAGTACTTCTTAGGAGGAATTGCAGGGAACGACATTGAGAAAACTAATGTGCCTGATGCTAGAGTTGGATATAGAGAGGAGACATTGAAGAGTGAGTTGGAACTAATCGACTATTACAATGACCTCAAACGTTAGTTGAGCAAACAGAGTAGATGGAGTTGAATCATCTTAAAAAGTTAATTGAGTAATATAAGAATAGATCGTTAGAATTAATAGAGTATCTTTGTATAGAGTCTTATCATATCACTAAACGAAAGATCTGTAGGAACCCATATTTTTCGTTGCCTTTACATAATTCCTTGCACTTGCATCGCTTCGCATTACAGGCTGCAAAATCCTGTAAGAACATTGCTTTATGCGCTTACGGGTGAGAAAATTGCGAAATTATCTGAGCTTGACACTTAATTCACCACATTGTCAAAAAAGCCTCGCATACATCTCTCTCTTTCCTTCCTCATATGTCATAATGGTTTCTCAGCGGACTGTTAAGCTATTGCAACCCTCAATTGCCAACAAAGTCACGATTCCGGCGGTTTTGACCATCGCCGGATCTGATAACTCGGGAGGTGCTGGCATTGAAGCCGATTTGAAGACCTTCACTAGCCACGACGTGTATGGGATGACATGTATTACTGCATTGACAGCACAGAATACCCAATTGGTCGAATCATTTGAGCGAACCCCAGAATTCCACCTTCGAAAGATCCTAGACCGCAACTTCGACGATTTCGTGTATGGATACCCTGACTTTGAAAAAGCACCTTTGAAGGTGATTAAAACAGGGATGTTAACCCAGGAAGCAGTCACGGTGTTGTTGGACTACTTACCTATGTTGGAGAAGCACCGTATAAAGCTTGTGGTTGACCCAGTGATGGTAAGTACTTCAGGGAGCGATTTGTTTGATGCAGATGCTATGCAAGTGTGTACCGATAAAATAATCAAGCAGGCATATTTAGTTACTCCGAATTTTATCGAAGCGACGTCGTTGCTTAAAATAAAGTTGGGCGAGGACAATTATTCCGAACCCCGAATTGAATCGATTGACGATTTCTCTAAGTTTGTAATCAATCTCCAGCAACAATTGGGCTGTGAGAACATCTTAGTCAAGGGGGGACATATTCCATGGGACAAAAGAACTCAAAAGCCATTTACAGGTAACTTTGAAGTCGACAAGGACCATATACAGCTTATAGACGTTCTTTATCAATCCAAAACAGATTCAGTGGTGATTTACGAATCGGAATTTATCTTCACCAAAGATACTCATGGGACTGGATGTACACTTTCCTCGTCGATTGCTGCTAATATTGCAAAAGGACTAACCTTAGAACAGTCATTGCCGTTATCAATTAATTACATTCACAAGGCTATTATAAGTCTACAAAGTCCTTTGGGGCATGGCCACGGCCCACTTAATCATACCGTTTCTCCGGAAAAGGGCCAGTTGAAGGTTGTAGCACCTGACTCAAATCAAGTGGGTAAACACATAATTCGGGAACACGGAACCTCCCTTCAATACTTCAAACAGCACCCAATAATCAGCTCGAACTGGAAGAAATATACTCAACATCAATTCATCTACGACATTGCCCAGAATAAGCTACCTTTTCCTCGTTTCCTTTATTTTTTGAAACAGGATTTCTACTACCTTGTTAATTACGCCCAAGTACATGGATTGGCTGCTTCGGTGGCTCCAAATTACTTGCAGATCCACTCGGAGTCATTCATTATTGAAAGTGTGATCAAGGAGATTTCAAAGCACAAGGAGAAACTCCAGAAAAAGTTTGACATCGACTATGACAATGCTGACTTGGATGTGGAGCTTCAGCCAGGAAAAGCATGTCTCGATTATTGTAACTACTTGCTAGAAATAGGAAGAAGAGAAGACTTCCTAGGAATTAAGGTGGCATTGGCCCCATGTTTGCATGGATACTACGAAGCGGCAGTACTTGCTACAAAGGTGAAAAATCAGGAAGACGCAAAATTGGGGGTTTTGGAGTCTGATGGCGAGGCAAAAGTTTACGAGGAATGGATAAAGGATTACGATTCCGATTGGTATTTGGCAGCATATAACGATGGAATTAAAGCCCTCGACGAATTATTTGAAGACACCGAGATATCTTCGGAAAGATTGGAGGAACTAGTAGACATTTTCAACAAAGTCACCATTCTTGAAGTTAATTTCTGGTCCGAGGTTACCACAGGCTATTAATTGAAAATTGTGGGGTCTTTGCTGAGATTATTTTACATAGAAAATACAGTTGAGAGAATAATACCGAAAAAAAGAGCGACAATCTTAGCATTGCATTGCCTTGCAGGTTGCGAAAATAAAAGTGCATCGAGTCATATTATTTCTGACCCTTTCTCTTCTTTTTTTCTTCTGACTGTAAAACGATTCCAAACCATGTCAATTAATAAGGAATTGGTCGACTTTGCTTACAAGAACCTCAATCACATCCCTAAGGGGGATGAATACGAGAAGATGATTCTGAGTCTTCCGTATGACATCTTCGATCCTGCATTGATTCAAAGACGTATCTTGACAAGTGAAATGACCAGAGACTACTATAACCTTAGATTCGAAGACTACGGGTTTGACGTAAGCAAATACGGTGCAGCCAGAGAAAATTACTTGCGGACGATTTTGGGCAAAGTTGGTGAAGGGGTTTTCTTGGAACCTCCATTCTATGTGGACTATGGGTTCAATGTCATTATGGGGAAGAGCTTCTACGCTAACTTTAATCTCACTTTACTTGATTGCACTTTGATCACCTTTGGTGACAATGTTCTCTGTGGGCCAAACGTCACCTTCACTACAGCAACCCATCCTACAGACCCCTTGCAGCGACTTCAAGGAGTCGAGTACGCCAAACCGATTACTGTGGGTAACAATGTGTGGTTTGGAAGTAATATTTGTGTGCTTCCAGGTGTCACAATCGGAGACAATGCAGTCATCGGGGCCGGAACTATCGTGAACAAGGATGTTCCTGTCAATGGTATCTGCGTGGGAGTTCCGGGCAAGGTGATTAGAATTATGAAAACTGACGAAGAACACGACCAAACAGTCAAGGAAATGAACTGATTTTCATAGACTCAGATAGTTGATAGACTTATCAAAAAACGAACCAATTTGTCAACATAGAAAGTATAGACGTTATTTATATCAGAAGAATATCATTCCGTCGCCGTAATCACAAATACACCCGTACACACATATTGCGCCGATTCTGCACCCGTGCACCACGTTCTCAACTATCATCCACTGATTTCTTCACAAATGATTCACCACTCCTTTTCCCCCTCCACCAATCCATCACCAAGCGATGTATAATCCGTACCAGCAGCAGCAGCAGACGGGCTACAACCCCCAGCAGCAGCCCAATGGGTACGGCGGTGGGTTTGCTCCCCAGCAGTTTCCGCCCCAGCAGCAAGGGTTCTACCCAAACCAGCCCCAGCTCCAGACGCAATCCACCGGGTTTTACCCCCAGCAAACGCAATTGTATAATCAAACCGGGTTCCAGCCTCAACCGACCGGCTATGGCCAGGCTCCCCAGCTTCAATCGCAGCAAACAGGGTACATTCAGCCGCAACGGACCGGGTTTAGCCTGGCGGTGTCCAGCGTGGCAGAGAATAATGACATAAAGATTCCGTCTATCAGATTATCATTCACTTCCGCGTCCGATCAAACGAAGTTCGAACACTTGTTCCGGACCGCAGTGCCCAAGGGAGAACAAGCGATTACAGGGGACGCTGCCAGAGACATCTTGCTCAGATCAGGGTTACAACCGGTGACTTTGGCCGAAATCTGGAGTTTGGCCGATACTAACAAGTCAGGATCGTTACTCTTCCCAGAATTCGCTTTGGCCCTTCATCTCTGTAATCTTTCCATCAAGGGAGAGCCATTGCCAGGGATTTTACCGGAAAAATGGCGCAATGAGGTGCAGAGTTTCGTTGATGCCATTAGTTTTTCCGTCCCGGAAGATCCCAATAAAATAATGGCTAATACTCCGTTTTCCTCGTTTGCCCAGCAGCAACCGCAGCAACAGACCAATGACTGGTTGGCCCCTCAAGCCACCGGCTACGGAAATGGGTCGGCCCCACCAACTACTTCTTTCGTAGCCCAGCAAACTGGGGGTAATTTCACTCCTCAGCTGTCTCAGTTCAATGTTCCCGCTCCTTTGAGCTCTCAGAGAACTGGAGGTGGTACCTTGATTCCTTTGCAGCCTCAGCAGACTGCAGGGTTGATTCCAGCCCAGAAAACAGGTCCTTTGCAGTCCCAGGCTACCGGTAGTTTGCCCCAGATGAGCTTTCAGTCCGGATTACAGTCGCAGGGCACCGGTTTTAACTCAGGTACACAACCACCATCCTCCAGCTTCCAGCCTCAAAGCACAGGATTTCTATCTGGAGTGCAACCACAGACTACAGGCTTCCAATCGGGCTTACAATCCCAAAACACGGGCTACAATTCTGGATTGCAGCCTCAAAGTACCGGGTTCCTGTCCGGATTACAACCTCAATCCACTGGTTACACTTCCGGGTTGCAACCTCAATCCACTGGCTACACATCCGGATTACAACCTCAAGCCACCGGATTACAGGCCCAGCCTACTGGAAGACCTGGTGAATGGGGGTTTGTCTCCATGCCTACCGGTGGTATCCCTGGCTTAAATGCCATGGAACAGCACTTCCTTCCTTCATCTCAGCTCTCGAGTAACAATCTTCAAAGTGCAATGGGAGGTAATCTTACAACCAACGTCACTTGGGCCATCACTAAACAAGAGAAGCAAATTTATGACGGCATTTTCAATGCATGGGATAACTCCAGAAGAGGTTTTATTGATGGAGAAGTTGCCATTAACATTTTCGGTAAGTCCGGCTTGAGTAGACCAGATTTAGAATCGATTTGGAACCTTGCTGATTCCAGTAACAGGGGTAAATTGAATAAAGATGAATTTTCTGTAGCCATGCATCTTGTTTACCGGAGATTAAACGGATTAGAGATCCCTCTTCGCTTACCACCGGAATTGGTTCCTCCATCAGCAAAATACTTACAAGATTCTGTCGATACGTTGAAGAACTCCTTGAAAGGTGGAAACAAGAACAAGCCGCCCAAACCGGCTGCATTGTCATCAAAACCAGACGGATCTCGGTTCAAAAATAACGACGAGGATGTAGGGTACGTCTCCAACTCCCGTCATCGTAGGAGAAACACCGGTTCTTTGGAACCAGAACAACCTCCTAGTAGCGTTAGATCTTCTCACGACACCGATTTGACGGTATCGGAAATGAAGAAACTTATACGCGAAAAGAGAATTCTTTTGGATGCCATTGATAGCGAAGACCAGGACTCTTCAAATGCCAATAGACAATTAGAGGAAAAGAACTTTAGGGACATTGAAGCATTGAAATCGCAAATTAGAGGAGTGGAGGAAAATCTTCAAAATTCAGGTAGTAAATTAGGATCGTTCCAAGATAAAAAACAATTATCGGAAACTTTAAACCATTTAACCCGGGATAAAGTCCCAAATTTAATTTCCAGTATTTATAAGGTCAATGAATCCATTGCTAAACAAAAAACTGAATTGGCCCAATTGAAATTACTGAAACAAAACCCTGGCTGGCTGCCGGATTCTTCCTCCCAAATTGTAGGAACAGGACCAAACGGAGAAATCACCGAGTATGATAGGAAGAAACACAAATCAAAATTGTTGTTGAAGCAGAGAATGGCTGCATTAACTGGAAAATCTTACAATGATGGTTCCAATAAAGATTTGGATGCTCAATTGAACCAAGAAATTGAATTGGTGAATCGTGAGAAAGAGAATAAAACTGGTATGATTAAGGATATAGAAGCCAGTATCAAAGAACTCGAAGATGGTGCTGCATCGTTCCTTCATGTTAGTGCTAAAGAAGAAGTTGGATCCAACAAATGGGAGAAAGGAGAGGATGTTTCTCCTTCTGTGAGTGAGTTTATTCGTGAGTTGGCCGGACTTCAGCAGAAGTTCAAGCCAACGACACAGACTACGACTGCAGCACCTCCTGCAACCCCGGCGGCTTCTACAAAAGCTCCCGTTGCTGCTCCAGCTCCAAATAATGTGGCTCCAAGTAATCCCGAGGACAGATCGGCATACATTAAAGCACAAGCAGAGAAGAGAATGCAAGAGAGATTGGCCAAGCTTGGTATTAGCCGTAAATCACACCAAACTTCTGAGGTATCAATTGAAGCACCAAAAGAGGCACCAAAAGAGGCACCAAAAGAAGTCAAAGAGCCAGAATTGACACCCAAAGTTTCCCCTCTAGTCGAAACCAAGGCTCGTGAACCAGAAGTAGATGAAAGTTCCTCTGATGATGAAGAATATGCTGCGTTAATGAAGCAAAAGCAAGAATGGGAAGCCAAAGAAAATGAACGTAAGCTCAAGAAGAAACAACAGAAGGAAGAACGCTTGGCACGGTTAAAGCGTGAAATGGAAAATTTGAAGAAAAAAGAAGCCCAAGAAAGTGACGACGACGAAGAACCAGCTCCTCAGGCACCTACTTACACTTCCAGAGCTCAACAAAACGAAAAGCAGCCAGTGGAAAGAACAGAAAAAAAGGCATTAGAAGAGAAGCCAGCAGAAACAGTTAAGTCTCCTGAAGTAGCTCCAGTTGCTGCCACCCACAGCAGCAATCCGTTTGCTAAAGTCGGCGCCAACTCCGCTGCCAATTCTGGTGCTGCCAGCAAGTCAAACACTAATCCATTCTTCAAGCCCGTAGCTAAAAAGGAATCAGAAATCGACGTCAAGAAAATCGAGGCCCAAAGAGCAGCCCAAAGGGGATTAGACAGCAATGATTGGAGTGATGATGAAGCAAACTCCAGTGACGATGAAGGTCCAAACCGTGCTGGTGCTGCAAAGTTGGCAAGTCTACTTTTTGGTGGAATGGCTCAGCCACCAACAAGAACAGATTCTCAAGAGGCCAAGGCACCAGAAGCTCCTCCAGCGCCTTTTTCCGTCCCACCAGTGCCTTCTTCTATCCCACCAGTGCCATCTGTAGACCTGGTTGCGGCACTAGAAGAAGATTCTGATGATGAGTTTACTACTCCACCACCACCATCTCTCCCGGACTCGTTACCACCGCCAGTCCCTGAAGCTTCTGCTCCGCCACCACCACCACCACCGGTACCTGAATCCTTCGTACCACCACCGCCCCCACTTCCAAATCCCGCTCCTCCACTTCCAGGTTCAGGTCCACCACTTCCAGGTTCAGGTCCACCACCGCCACCACCACCACCACCACCACCAGCTGCTTCTCCAATGGGAGGAGCCCCCAACATTGGTGCTTTGCTTGGCCAAATTACAGGGGGTACCAGCTTAAGAAGAGTCGATGAAAGTGAAAAACGTATCGCCGATGGTGCTACAGTGGGAAAAGTGCTCAATTAAGGAGCCCAGTCTGTGCTTATAGCGTGTGATTGATTTCAATACAAAAGTTTGTTTTTTCATAGATTCATTCAACTATTTACAGGTGTATTTACAGTCGTTATACACGAAGTTATTGTAGACTCTCACAGCATGATTATATGATTCGGTTCGTTTTTTAAATGATCGCTTTATGGTTTGGGTGGACAACAATATCTTGCTCCTTCACTCCAATTTTCACCACATCCCCTTCTTTCACCTGGCCCTGGATCAACATCATGGCCAATGGGTTCAAAAGCTTTTTCTGTAACACTCTATTAAGAGGTCTGGCACCATAAACTGGGTCGTAGCCCAATTGAGTCAACAACTCTTTTGCTTCTTCGCTTAGGTCCAAAGTTATTCTCTTATCGACAAGTCTGTCACCAATTTCCCTCAACCGTATGTCAAGAATGTTCTTTAACGACTTCTTGGATAATCTGTTGAAAATAAGCACATCATCAAGACGATTCAAGAACTCTGGTGGATAATAATGTCTCATCACCTCCATTATCTGAGTCTTCACTTCTTTGTCGATTTTACCATCGTCAGAAGTATGCTTATCGGCCAAAAGAAGATCCTGACCGATATTAGAGGTCATAACAATTATGGTATTTCTGAAATCAATGTGTTTACCATGAGAATCCGTCAAGGATCCTTCATCAAGCACTTGCAATAACAATTTGGAAACATCCGCATGCGCCTTTTCAAATTCATCAAATAAAACCACAGAATATGGTTTTCTTCTCACAGCTTCCGTTAATTCACCGCTCTCTTCATATCCGACATATCCCGGGGGTGAACCGATTAATCTGGAGATTGAGTGCTTTTCTTGGAACTCGGACATGTCAAACCGAATGACAGACGATTTATCATTGAAAAGGAACTCTGCCAATGCTTTTGTCAACTCCGTCTTACCTGTACCAGTTGGACCCAAGAATACAAACGATGCAATTGGTCTCTTATCACTGGTGAGTCCAGCACGTTGTAATCTGACCGCATCTGCTACAGCGTTTATAGCTTCGTCTTGACCAATAACCTTTTGTTTCAACAAAACTTCCATATCCAACAACTTGTCCTTTTCTCCTTTCATTAAGTTTGTTACTGGGATCCCGGTCATTTTGGAAATAACCGTAGCGATGTCGTCGGAGGTTACAGAGTCATGCAACAATGTCGTGACCTCTTCTTTCTCAGCAACTTCCAAAACTTGTTGCTCGAGCTTTGGGATTATCGAGTATTGCAACTCTGAGGCCCTTCCATACTCTCCGTCTCTTTGGGATTGTTCCAAGTCGAATCTTGCTTGTTCCAAGTCCGATTTTGCGTTTTTGATATCGTCTATTGCTTTTCTTTCTGCTTCCCATTGTTCCGTGAACTCTTTCAATTCAGTTTCTTTGATCTTCAACTCTTCTTCCAACTTACGTCTTCTATCCGTTGATAATTGGTCTTCTTCCTTTCTCAAAGATTCCAACTCGATTTGAATTGTCATAATTTGTCGGTCCAATTGCGCAATAGCATCAGGTTTGGACTCATGCTGTAAACGTAAGGTAGAGCAGGCTTCATCGACCAAATCAATGGCCTTATCTGGCAAAAATCGATCGGTAATGTACCGATTAGAATATAATGCGGCCGTTACTAGAGCCGAATCTGTGATTCTAACCCCGTGATGAACCTCATAACGTTCTTTTAACCCTCTCAATATTGAAATAGTGTCTTGCACACTTGGCTCTTGAACCAAAACTGGGGAGAATCTTCTGGCCAAAGCAGCATCTTTTTCCACATACTTACGGTATTCTTCGATCGTAGTGGCCCCACAAAGAGATAATTTCCCACGGGCCAACGCTGGTTTCAACAAGTTAGAAGCATCGATAGATCCTTCAGCTTTGCCTAGCCCCATCAAAAGGTGTAATTCATCAACAAATAATATCACCGTTCCACTTTGTTCCTCAACCTCCTTTAAGATTTGCTTAAGTTTTGCTTCAAAGTCCCCACGGAATTTAGCACCCGATATAATCGCTGCCAAATCCAAGGTTATGATCTTCTTCTCTTTCATGGAGTCGGGAACTTCACCCTTCAATATTCTCTGGGCCAATCCCTCCATAATGGCGGTTTTCCCTGTACCAGCATTTCCAATTAACACGGGATTGTTCTTAGTTCTTCTTGATAAAATCTGAATAGTACGACGAATCTCCTCATCTCGGCCAATCACAGGGTCTAACTTCCCGTCTTTGGCCATTTGGGTCAAGTCCTGGCCGAACTTCTCAAGCGCCGGCCGATTATCATCTTGATCTTTGTTCATCAGCATTTGCATCTGACGAGGGAATGCCGAATGAAAGGATCTGAATTGAATGACTGGTGCCATGGACTTGCCAACCTCTACTGGAAAACTTCTGCTGCCCATGGCTAAACTCTTGCTGACCACGCGTGAAGCGATCGCCGTCATCGCCCGCTTGGGGACGGCTCTCATCACATTCCTACTTATTCTGGTAGTTAACATACTTACGGACCACGAAACGTGGATGAAATCCAAAAACCGGTAGTTTATTTATACAAAGAAAATAAGAAGTGAAGAGTGACGTCTGGGGCAAGAGACGAATCGAGAATGTTCTGGAAATGGGGTGCACGGGTGCAAGCGCGAATGGTGCACGGATGCAAACTGGTAGAGGGTGGGTTGGTTGATGCTGTTGGTGGTTTGCAGAGGGTATTTGGTTAATTTAGGGGTATGTACAGGTAGTTTGATGAGTCGCATGTGGGAAGAAGGGTTAGTATATGTGTTGAAGGGGTCGGACGAGGGACTGAGTGCTGGGTCGTGGTCTACTTTTCATCTGGCCAGTAGTCTCCCGCATTGAAGCCAGGATGTCTTTCAAATGGAGGTGGCTGCTCGACAGTGTCCACAGGAACCGAGGTGTAGTACTGGGACGATGGTCCCTCTTGTGGCTGTTCATTTTCATCCCAGTCTTCGTCGACGTATTGTACGGCGTAACTGACATCTGAAGTGGCTTCAGAATGCACAGAATATCTTTCAGTATTGTCCTCGTTCTGTTCAGCGGCATCGTGTTGATTTGAGTTCAATAGGGTATCGCTAGCGGAAGAGAGCTGGGCCAATTCGACACTTTTGCAGCCATTTTCCGCATTTCCGTTCCCAACAGAAGAATACCCCCGAAATTTTGATTTAAGGGCTTCGAAATGGCATGCAAATGGCAGTTTGAGAGATCTCCTCAACAGCAGAGGTTCCTCTCCCTCGTTATTACCATTCAGTTTGATACTCACAACATCATCCAAACTGATTCTCCGTCCAAGAACTCCCATGAGTTCTTGTCTCTTTTCTATGAATCTTATACTGTAAATCCACTCCCAAACCATTGTCAATAAGTAGATGTCGATTAAGAACGGTATGAGACGGAGCCAGATGTTGACTAGCCATTTAAATTCGTATAAGCTGATGCTGAAAATGCTGAGTATGATGTCGATGATGAACAAGCACCAGATGAATACGGCGAGTGGGAGGAGTTTCCTGCAGTAGCATACTTTTGCTCTTTTGATCAGAATGGAGTAATAAATTAAGTTAATGGCAAACCATAAAAGTTGTAGCACCCGCAAGAGTGTTCGAGACATTTTCCAGCCACGGTAGGTAGGGTCGTTTGAAATTTGCCTCATCAACACTGCTTCTACCACATTGTACTTAGCTTCATGAACGATGTTGGTGATGGTATATCCAATAACAAGAATCACCCCTACAGCACCTATTTTCCATTTGAAACGCTGTCGGGATAATTTCAATACGATTTGAAGCCAGGCCAGCTGGGTTAAAAGTTGGGAGATGACTATCATGATTCGATAGTACTTTGATACGTAGATCTCGCGATAAATGTTAATGATATCTAAGGTGTCGGCGTAATACTCATCGGAGGAGACTTTGGTTATATGCGCTAGGAGGATGATGGTGACAACGGTGTAAAAAAAAGTGGAAAGCTGAGTAAGGATGGGTTTACGTTTGTGCTTCGGGCTAAGGAAGAAAAGCAATGAAAGCATGAGACAGGAAACACAACTGCCGCTCACGGTGAAGAGTAAGGCAATAAAGGTATCGCCATTATCTCGTTGATTATACGGGGAACACTGGTATTGTCTTGCCCAGTCGGAAGTATTGTTGGAGAAAACCTTTTCGGTTAGGTCGTTGATCTGTTCTATTAGTCGAGGGATGGAGCAGTTGGTGACGTAGTATGCCGGGAGGAACTCCCCTTGGGTGAAGTTTCTGGACCAGGACCCATTTATGGCATCTTGGAACTGTATCGACCCGGAAGTGAGCGAGTAGACCGAGCAGTCCAGGTTGAGCCCACTCTCCAGGAGGAAGAATATCAGGTTATTGCTCATAGCCATCTTGGGACATGCTTTTGGGCCATTTGGTAGGGTATAAATAGTAGTTGGATTACTTACTCTTGGCATCACTTATGTGATGGTTGAGCGCGACATTCGCGCAGAAATGTCGCCCGCGACATGCATATGGCGAGGCTGTCTCGAAGCAGGTGCAAAAATGTCACTACAAAGAGAACAGTTTCAGGGCTACAGTACGAGGGATGAATGTGTCAGTGGAATAGGCGGTACGGCTGGCGGAAGGAGCAATGTAGAGAGAGAGTAGGACTAGCTCACAGACCAAAACTTAAGGAAAAGAGCAAGAGCAATGCCAAGATTGCTATTACCCAATTGGTTAGATTACCGCCAGACAAAAAGCAGGGCAACTTTCGGCTGTGGCCATCACAAAACCCATCCAGCTGGATATACCTCGGGTGTACGGATGTAAGGGAATGAGAGGTACGGAGGTGTGGTTTTGTGGATTGATTCGAGTTATGTACGGATGTTTCTGTCACGTCGCTTCTTTTTCATCCCATCAACAACTTCGGTTCTTTTCCTCCCCCATTCGCCAGCCGCCTTTCCCAAATGTCGTATATACCTGCCAACGGAGGCTACACCAGTGCACCCACTCCGTCAACCCCGGTACAGGAGCTTGAAGATGGCATTCAAAAGCTCTCGGTAAAACCTAAGAAGAAGAGAAGTCAAAGGGCCTATCATTCTGATTTCACCAGTCCTGCTCCGGCACCGATGCCTGCCATCCCTGACCAATTCAGGCCACCACCACAACAGGGAACCCAATCGTCATATATTCCAGCCACGGACCACACCAATTCATACCATGATCCAGCCCGATCTGATCCAGTAAGTGCTACCTTCACTGCCGAGGGTGTGGAGGACTCTTCCTCCAACTTGTCATTAGCTGGGGCCCGGTACTACAGCCAATTGGAATACAACACGCCAGAGAACGGCGGCTGCAAATCATTCTTAACTTTCCAGAATATAATTCCTCCCATGGCCGGAACTCAATTTCACGCCATAGATCAAGGAACCGCGTCGTCAAAATTCATTCGCCCTACCATGTACAACGTTCCTGAAACAGAGCAGTTGCGAGCAGCTACCAAGTTGCCTCTCGCTGTCACCTTGCGGCCATTTGCTCCTGCTTTGGACACCGAGGCCCCAGTTCCAGTAGTAGACATGAGACAATTGGGCCAGACAGCAGGGGCCGATTTGATGGACATTGGCCCACCAAGATGTCGCCGGTGTCGTACCTACATGAACCCGGCTATGCAGCACTCCAACCACAACACCTTTGTCTGTAATATCTGCCAATTCCCTAACAATTCGGTACCTCTCGACTACTCGTCGATGCTAAACCCGTCTACCGGTCTCCGGTTGGATCGCGAAATGAAACCGGAACTTCACCGAGGGGTGTACGACATTCTCGTGCCCCCGGAATACAATGTTGGAGGCAGCAAAACCACCAACCATGAACTTCACCACATTTTCTTGATCGATGTCAGTGAACAAAGTGTCAGACACATGCTCCCCACGTTGGCGGCTGACGCCATCCGGGCAGCGCTCTACAGCTCTGATTACGACGAAGAAGGCACCTCCAAATTTGCAGGAAAAGTCGCAATCATCACCTTCGATAAACGGGTGCAATTCTACAATTTATCGCCCGCATTGGAGACCACCCAGATCGCCATTTCGGCCGACTTGGACGATCCATTCATCCCGTTTCACGACGGGTTGTTTGTCGAACCGGAAGAAAGCCGCATGTTGATTGAAGACGCTTTGAACAACCTCGAGGCCTTGAGCAACGACGACACCATTGCTGATGCTGAACCCTGCTTTGCTGCTGCCTGTCGCTATGCCTTAACCTGTCTTGAGACGGTGGGAGGAGGTAAAATAACCTCAATCCTCTCTACATTACCATCTTGGGGCCCAGGCCATTTGAAGTATAAGGACAATAAAGCTGTTGGAAGAACCCCATCCCCAGAAATCGAAAAGAAGATCTTCCTTCCGGATAACGACTACTACAAGCTCCTTGCTCGCGATTTTCTTGAGAAGAATGTCGGCCTCGATGTGCTTGTTGTGTGCCCTCTGTCGGTGGATTTATCGAATGTCGGATGGTTGGCCAGCGTCAGCGGAGGGTCGGTTTACAAGTGGTCGAATTTCAATTTCGAGAGAGACGGCCGTACATTCACTTCAAAATTTGTCAGTTCGGTTACGAAAACAACCGGATATCAGGGCCAGTTGAAATTGCGCTGTTCGAACGGGTTGCAGGTCACGCAATATTACGGTACTTCTTCGTCCCTCTCCGAGTCGAAGATAGTCGGAGGATCGGTCGCTGATCCTGTAGTTCCAGTGCTATCCGAGGACCAAACCTTCACCGTACTTCTTGAATATGATGGGAAGTTGAATACTAAATATGACTGCCACTTCCAGGCCGCCATGTTGTACACCGACAAACAGGGCCAGAGAAAAGTGCGAGTGATTAACTTGGTGCTTGCTGTAAGTGAACGATTGGAGGATGTTTTCACGTTCGTGGACCAGGATTCAGTAGTGACGACGTTGGTGAGAGATTCGCTTTCGTTCATGGGCAAGGAACCTTTAACTGAGTTGCGAAATTCCATCAACGAGAAATTGGTGGAAATATTTACCCAGTATCGGGCCATGAGTGAAATCGGCCACAACCGCAACCGAACCCTCAGCAATCAGTTAATATTCCCAGAGTCTTTGAAGCACTTGCCGTTGTACATGTTGGCATTCTTGAAAACGAACCCAATTCGTGAATCTGTGGGGATCTCAGCCGATTCTCGGCTCGCTGACATGTTCCGGATGTTGTCGATGCCAGTGGAAACCCTCGTATACAAGCTTTATCCTTCGCTTATTGAATTGCACAGTTTGGCCGACGATGAGTGCTTAGTGAGCCAAGATACTGCAAATATTCATAAATTCATCAAAGTTCCCCAGTCAAAGCCACTCACGGCTCAATCGTTGGATTTCGGGGTGTATATTATGTGTGATGGAGATCATGTCTATGTTTGGGTACATCAAAACTCCAATATTCTTCTTGTCAAGGATCTTTTTGGAGAAGAAATCGAATCGGTGCAGCAAATCAGCCCTGTATTAGATGAATTGCCAGAACTTCCCACCGACATCTCACAACAGGCCCGGAACTTGGTGGAGTTCTACCAGAAAAATATCATTGGATCCCTGGCCATTGGAGAGGGCTCAATCCACGTTATTCGGGAGGGCTTGGACCCAGCATCAGAGATTCGGTTCCGAGAACTTCTTGTTGAAGATAACTTGAAGGGAGGAGTGGCAACCAGCAGTGGACCTAGCTACCCGGACTATCTTTCGAGCTTGCACCGGGCCATACGTACGAAGCTTGACAACGATAAGTCGTCGCATCGGGTCAAGGACTCGATTTCGTCGGCCGAGCACCATTCAGATACCTTGGCTCAGCGTCTAATTCATTTCTGAGCACGAGTTCCGATTACGAAAAACGAAGAACGAAAAATAAAGAAAGACCTATAATAAACGAACGGAGAAGGAAAAACTAAAAAACTACAAAACTACAACGAAGTAGACCTCATCTACATCAAAATGTATTTAGATCGAAATGTACTTAGACGAATAATATTTAGACCCAAAGTAGGACCAACATGGACCCAACCCACTTAGACCCTTTCAGACCCACTCAGACCCAATTTGGACATTTTATCACATTTCCATCTAGATCGTCCATTTACACCCGTGAACCACATCGTCAGATCAAAACCCTGCATATAACCTTTTCTAACCACAAGCCATTTTATCACCTCATTTGCTACTGTTTCCACCACTCTTTTCCCATCCATTGCTGCCATGGGAGTTTACATACCACCACCCAGTAGTGGCAAAGAAGACGGCAAGTCCGCTCATATACTTGGGTCCGTTCCCCCGCCTTTGACCTACTCGCTAGAGAACTTGCTAAGAGGAAACCCAAGTGTTGGTCTCAAGGTCTGGGGACCATTGGTGCCAGCTTCCGACGACAGATTCGCACTTTTTGCATTATCCACATTTCAGGTTTTCATAGGGGTGTCGCTATTGGGGCGGTTTATGAGATTGAGGAAAACCCCCGGTCCCAGAACGTTTGGCTCGTTTGTAGATAAAACACTCTCATTAGGGCTTGGGGCCTCGGCGATTTTTTCTGCCGGCTTAGAGTTTCCTCGTCTTGGATTATCGTACGACCCGTGGAGAGACGAAGCCGAGTTCTATCGTCGTCTCGTGATCAAGAACGGCGTGAGACCCGACCCATGGATCGGACCAATTGGGTACTATCGTCCCATGGGACTTGACAGCTGGCTTCGTAAAGTTGGTGATAATCTTGTGAATGTCACTACGAGATTGGAAGATACCCAAGCCAAAGATGATACTTTAACTCCAGATATCACAGCCATCATGCATCAGTCCCAAATTGGAGACTCAATCAAAAGCTTGGGCATAGTTCCTCCTCCTGTGGGCCAGGCATATATGAAATTCAAAGCATTTCACTCAAAGATACGGGAAAGAAATCAAAGTTTTTACCAAGAACTACTTTCAGGCAGTTTGAAGGATGTAAATGAGTTGAATAAGGCCGCCAGGCTTGATTCCATAATGGAAGGAACTAGTGATGTTCAGATTAATGAAGAGTATGCCAAGCCCCAGATTCAGCTTGGTAGTCATCGACTTGAGACCGATGAAGAGTTTGAGATGGTCTGGTATAATTTTGAGCCGTGGGACGAGCTCAAGATAGAAACTACGTATGATGTGAGATTGATACCGAAATGGAGTGTGAAAAACAATAAAGCTGGTGAAGAACCTGAAGCTGTCGGAATAGAATTGGAAGAAAATCAGTGAAAGTAACTAACATAAAACAGTGAATTGACAGCATATTGGTGGAAAACATCAAATCGGCGAACTGTCAATGAGAAGATAACGGCTTAATCTGAAGATGTTGGATGCCTGATCTTCATTCCAAAGAAAGCCTTTCAATGATGAGTGGTGAGAGAAACTACTTGCATAAAACATTTTCCTATGAACTCAGAATCCACTTCTATCGCTAATTACCCACTTTTCGCCGGCCTTATCCGTTCTTCAGGTCATACATGCCTGAAGTTTGTTGTATCAGTTGTAATTTATTCCCTGAGATATTCAGATATTTATTGATATGTACATAATTACACCATTCATCGTAGACAACTCACCTACAGTAGGTGCTATTTATTTCTCACCTATAAGTTCGTCGGCCCATTTTAATTGTTTCGTATTACTCTCACCCACGCCCGGCTTATGAAATCGGTCTAGATTCTTCTTCCAAAGCAACTCTGCTGGGTCCTGGTCAGGCTCTACCCATTCAAACCCGTCTCCTCCGCTCATCCAGTACGCTTGTAGCTTAAGATCCTCTAAGTTGTCTTTTGCTTCAAGCAATCTCACCTTATGACCATCTCTAGTGTAACCTGGCTTTAACGTCGAACCACCTCCGCTGACATTCTCATCGACACGGCACAATTCTTCCACCAATTCAGGGGAATTTTCTGAGTTCTTATTCAACTTAAAATCGGCATCCATAAGCTTGGAACACATCATCATTTCATCAGCATGTCTAAACCAATGAGTGTAGAATGTCCCCTTCTGCCAAGTTAGATAATCACCTCCCGAGCTCAACAAAGTTCTTCCAAATCTCACGATGGTGACGAAGAAACTGGAGTTGAAGAAATACGTAAGAAGCATGGAGTTAATTGACCCCAAATGCTTCCACCCTGGTGATAGTAATCCCAAGTCAATTATTTGTTGAACACCAATCTTAGAGAAAAACGTTATTCCCACAGCAGTTCCAATGAGTCTCATTGCTCCTGAACGTAATTCTTCATTCTTGGCTTTGATGTAATTAGGATGCCCGGTGGTAAGGTCAATGAGTTTGAGCCCATCCTTCAAGTCACCGTCATATAAGCACTTACGGAATGGTATCATTGCTACAGACTTGTCGATGGTTCCTTTAGGATTCTTTTCGTAAAACGTTTGAATGATTTCAATATCGGTAACAATCGGCAATTTGACTAAGAAGAGCTGCTTCAATAATTGGTTATCCAAAACCACATTGTTATTACTCAACACTCGCTTGATGGTGGAGCTGATTTTGATATTGGAAGGATCCTGCCAGAACTTGTCATAGTCATGGATCCGATTTTGAAGCACCTGGCACGCTTTCACCGCGTCAAGCACCAACGAAGAGTTTACTTTTCCATGAGCTAAACGCTCATCTATCTTGGAGCTTAGACTGTCAATGTCTTTGGCGCTGAAGAACGCGTTGGAGGTCCGAAGGATGGTACTGCGATGTAGCAAGCGGACCCCGCTCATTCCGGGGTTTCGTATTACCCTTAGCACCGTGTTCATTGCTGGAGAAGCAGAGAGAGGAAGGTGAATTTTTAATTCTTATGCGATGTTACAGACAACGATCCGTACACCAACCTTACACCGCCCGTGCACCACATAGGAAGTCAACATGCATAGACATACTGGTGGTATAAATATACGTTGAAATTCCTTTCCAAATCGCAGAGAAGGTGCTATCGGTGTTTGCAACTACTCGGTGAACCACTTTCATTACAGGTCCATGTATATGGCCGTGAATCTTTTGCATTACAGACCAAAACTACAGCCCGTTAAGACGACAAATAGGTATAAATCATAGTAGAACTGAAAAATATGGAACAGGGTGGGGGTAGTACCCAAAAATGAAGCACTAGCACATGGCCAAATGAAAATTTAACGAGAATAAACCATAAAATCGGCGGTGATTAAAACAATAAAGAACCCGTACCTACCATAGCGATGACGAAACTGGCAGCCAAAGTACGATATCCAACCTTAACACTCACAGAACCGGAGCTGGATCCAGACGAGGAAGAACCGCTTTTCTCGGAGCTGGACGCAGTTTCGCTGGACTCAGCGCTCGAGGTCGTGGAAGGCATTTGTCTGGTAGTGATGAATGATAAGGTACGGGTGTTTGGATCTCCGTTAGCAAGAGCGGACGATTGGGCAAGACGAAGAGATGTGATGGCAGAGCTGTTCACAGTGGTGGTGTCACCTCCGTTGGCATTTGGATTACCAATTCCTCCTTGGCCTGCCGGAGTGGTGGTGGTGGTTGCAAGGGCAGTGGTGACTCCAGCAGCATTCGTCAAGGCAGCAGCAGTGGTGGTACCCGTTGTTTCTCCGGCTGCATTAGTTAAGGCGGTTCCAGTAGTGGCAGTTCCCGTACCAGTTTTGGTTCCTGTTCCTGTGGTAGCAGTACCCGTTCCAGTGGTAGCAGTACCCGTTCCAGTGGTAGCAGTACCCGTTCCAGTGGTAGCAACATCAGTATCGGTATCGGTATCGGTATCAGTATCTGTGTCAGCCCCCGCTGCCGCGGTAGTAGCAGTGGTAGCAGCCCCAGCAGCAGCCGTGGTAGCAGTAGTTGCAGCCCCAGCAGCAGCCGTAGTGGCAGTTGTAGCTGCCCCAGCAGCAGCAGTAGTGGCAGTGGTGGCAGCAGCTGCGGCAGCAGCGGCATTGGCAGCAGTAGTTGTTGTATCGGCACCAGCTGCAACGGCACCAGCTGCAGTGGTTGTATCAGCAGCCATAGCAACGGCAAGAAGTAATGCCAAAGAGACTGAATATTTCATTGTTTCGTCCTAACTCAGTGAAGCGAATGACAATAGGGTTGGTGTGAGTAGCAGAATACGATGTTCGAACGCGAAGAAGAAGGATATGTATTGAAAAATCACGTACAAATAGTAGATGTTTTGATCTGAGATAAACTTCTTCTCACCAGAAAAAAAGACGTTTTCCACCACCTTTTTTTTAGCGCAATTATGAGCCTTTACCATCCAGTGAGGAGTTGGAACCAAGTACCAATAGGAAGGAAGCACTCCTTAGTGAATGGAATGTACGCGGCCGAGGAAGTGCAGCATGCCAGTGAAATATAGGGGACATGTTTATCCGTACATCCATATTAAAGGTCCGTACACCAGATCTTCAATTAAATATACACTACTATACAATGTATGGACCGACAGCAGGCAGCTGTCACGCTTGATGGGCAGGAGGAAATGCACCGTTCTGCATCTCAGTGGACATCAAACATAACATGCCACCCCGAGGTTCTTCTGCAGAGAGAACTAGACTAGGTAGTATGTTCTTAGGAGATGGAGATGGAGATGACGTCTTCTTTGATACCGCTGCTTATTTGAGAAACTTATGGTCTTAGATGGTAATATTCCTTCCCTTTCTATCTTACCTTTTCCTGATTCCGACTTGACCAAACTCAAGTCTTCTCAGGTCTTTCTCTTCTTCTTGCGCTTTTCCATTCTGGGAGCACAGTCAGGACAGTACCATATTTCGTCATCCTTTGGAGGTGCGGTAATACCCACACATCCCCAATGGAACCATTCGTATTGACAATCGTCATTATCACATCCAATCATTTCACCGAAGGACACTCTTTGACAGAAACAGTAGAGATTATTATCCGCATCCTCTCCATTGTTGGGACTGTTAGAATGAGGCACAGAAAAAGATGGAGATCGAGCCATCTGGAAGTCCTCCATGCTATCATTCCCAGTGAGTTTGAGCCCGTTTCCTCCCGTAAGTATGGTGGATTCTACGCTATTAAATATACGAGAATTCAAATCCTCATACTTCCGAAGCTCTGATTCTTCCGACTTACTACGTTTTATAACTCGGCTATTGTATCCGCCACCCGAAGTTGAGTTTTTGAGCGCCTTCCGCTTCTGGGCTTGTCTCTTGAGCTTATCTTCCACTCCTGGAGTGCTGCCAGTGCTAAGTCTAGGAGTAGGAGTATTGGACACGCTGTTATCACCAAATGCACCTTCTTGTTCATCAAAGTCAAACACACTTTCTATTGTAGGAAGTAAATCGTCTTTTTCGAGCTTGGCAATATCGGTTTCGAAGTTATATAAATGCTTGGATATGAGAAAAAAAGCGGTGTTTGCCAACAAGATCTTCTCTTTTTGTAGTCTCTTGACCTCCGCCATGTCTTCCTCGATCTTGTTATATAGCTGTTGTTCCTTTGGGTGTCTGCTTAGCGTTCCATTGGCACGAATGAATTTATGGAGCTGGTTATCTTTGATTTGATACCGTTTTCTCGCCTCCTGTAACAGATTATCTTTGTTTCTTAATTCCTGGAATAGATGCTTAATCTCAAGCGGGAGATTCGACAAGTCCTGCGTGTATTTATCTAGCACCGTTGTTGTATCCATACTGGTGTTGATGATTAATGAAGAAATATTGGAAAGGAAAAAAATTGGATAAGTGCGGGTTTTTTATATGAAGGACAATGAGAATTGACCGCAAATAGCTAAGAAAGGGTCGCCAAAGCTAAAGAAACTCAAATTCCTGTTACTTGAAGGATTCTGAAAGTGTGTTCCGCGGAAATGTGAGAGAAAAGATGTCTCTACAAAAGTGAGAACAAGTTTTTGATGTGGTATCAAATTGTGTGTGTTATCTTATTATTTAAAGTATAATCGTGGTCCATTAAGTATGTCGGACAACGGACATATTCTGTGTTTGGCAGAGAAGTTGAAAGTTATCTAGAATATGGAGAAGAGTTCGTTTCTTCTTGAGGTCCTTTGGTGTTCCTTCCGGTTTGGCCTTGGTTTATCTTACAAGAAATTTTCTAGGATCTTATTAATGGCATAGTGACTCTCAAATTCAAGTCTCTTCAAGAAGATATTTATCTAGTCTTACAGAGGTAATCCAGAAGTGTATTAGTGAAGCACAAAAGGTGCTACTTGGATGGAGTCTCTGGAATTGTATGCTAACACACTCTACACCGATGTAGTATCCACCTACACTTCTCTTGTCTTCTGCATTAGTTCTCTCCCCTTCTGCACCACTGTTTGTTTCCTCCCTTACCGCCCCTATCATCTACAGTTCCCCATGGCTGTCCATTTTCATTATCGTGCATTACCAAGGCCGAATCTCTTCGCTTGGTTGTGTGCAGGACTATGATATTCTGATCTGTGAAAATTCAACTTTTCACAATTCCTCACTAATAGTTTACACACAGAGGCAATGGACGTTAGCTACTTGCTGAAGACGACCGAGGCCCTTAGTAGTAGCGACGATGACATTGACGCGTGCTTGCTGATATTCAAGGTAGGAGATGCCGCTGCTGCCGACACAGAAAAGACCAAAAGCTTGGTCAGATGCTCCAAGAGTCCTGATGTGGCACCAAAGCTATTAAAACTATATGAAGACGATCCTAAGGCGTTCTTCTCACGCCTTAGTGAGTTGGGGACACGCGATACTCGTATTGTGCTCGTCAACGTTCTTTCCACCGCCGTACCTAAAGAACAGCAAGAAGAGTCCGGTTTACGGGTTCTAAACACCATCAGAAAATTACTAAAAGATGTGGACATTGGTGATTATAAAACAGTTCTTTGTTATATGCAAAACTATTGCAATATCATGGTGAATTTTCACCTATATCTTCCTCCGCATATTAGCTTATTCCTTACATTTTTATATCCTGAGAACGAGAAGGATTACGCCACCTCCCACGAGACCAACAGTACTATTGTTCTAGCCATCATGACGCTTTACTCCGAAGAAAAGGAAGAAACCAAAGAACAGGTTTCGGACTATATCGAAATCCTTGTGGATGGAGTGGATCCCGATACGTTTCCCACGGCCAAGTTCCTTAATTTCATAAAGATCTTGTCTCTTTTGTACACTCCAATGACCGAGTTGATTCATCCCACGTACGTGAGCAAGCAAACGCAAGATATAATGGTGCTGAAGATCAACTCAATTCTTCGGATTCCCACTTCGTTGAGCCAACACGAAAACAAGAAAATAGTGCTGGAAATATTGAAACTCATTGGTGATACTTGTGTCAACGATCAAAGTCGTGATTTCAATGCTACGCATTACTTGGAGCCTATCAAATTGGCTATAACTGTAGATGATGTGCTGATTAAGTATTTGGCAACTTTGGACTTGATAAAACTATGGAACTTTGTTAAAGTAGGCTCTGAAAGTAGTGAAGTTACCAGCGTAGACAACTTATTGTTCATTGTCGTGTCATTTTTAAGGAGTTTTGATATAAATTCGGCCAATTCTGATATGCAGTTGTTGGGGTATAATATTGAGTCATTATCGTATCTCTCGTTGAACGAGCCCATCAAAACAAGTTTAAGACAACAGGAGGATTTAGTTGAGAAGCTTGTTAGTTTATTAGAATCAACATCTATAACTTCATCGGTACTCTATGGGGATATTATCATCATTGCCAACCTAATGGAGCCCAAAAAGGCCCAGACCCCTAATGAAAGGGCCATACAACAAATGAAGAAAAAGTCGACCGAAACCACCGCTGAAGAGATTATCCAGTTCAGAAAATCGATGCTACTTAACCATAAAATCGTGGAGAAGTTGTGTCTGCTTTCAGCAAAGAACGAGCTGGTAAAAGCCAGCCTTGCGAGTGCTCCCCGTTTCAACAGTTTGTACATGGATATTTTCAGCCAAATAACTTCCAGTCAGGATAGGCAGGTACGACAGGAGGTATTTAAACAAGGGGCTTACGCATTTGTGAGTCAGTATTTGATGAAGAACAGTGAGATGATTGGAACTTCATTCCAAGCCAAAGACCACGACGATACCGCAGTGGATTGTAGACACAATGCTCTTCAAACCCTAGCACGGATAATCATAGCCAACAATCCTCAGTTGCTAGTGGAAGAAAAGTTGGAATTGACAGTAGTGTTTCTTGTCGAGTTGTTGGGAGCACCAATGGATCAATACCAGGGTAAGCTCTTTGAGAAGGGGAACTCGTTGTTAGAGAAGGTCACTATCATTGATAAATACGAAGCGATGTTGGCATTGACTAATTTAGCATCCGTGGATGACGGGAGTATCAGGAAAATTATCATTGCCAAAACCTTCGATCAGCACCTTGATAATTTCATTATTGACTCTGATAACTCCCAGCTTCAGAGAGCTAGTTGGGAGTTGGTTTCGAACCTTATCAGCGAACCCATACTAATGGCTAAATTCTTCAATGTTGACGGCACTTCTTCTACACAGAAAGCCAACTACAAGAGACTCCAGTTGTTGATTAAGTTATTGAATTCGACAGATGAATCGCTTCAGATAACTCTATCTGGGCTCCTAGCCAATGTAACGTCACAGTTTCCCATGATATGTGAAATTTTATTGAAAGGTGCCATATTTGAAGATTTGATCGTGAAAATGGTGGAAATATTCGATCATCAGGCAGAGAATGTGGATTTGGTGTATAGAAGCTTAGTGGTTGTAAATGAGTTGGCGTCACTTGCAGAGCCATCGATGCTTGACAAGTTGAAAACAGCAGTAGAGCCTTCTATCGAGAAGTTGGTGAGAGTAGTGAAGGATAGAGAGGTGCTCATGGTGGTCATCGATACACTCAAGCTTATGAGGCAGAAGTAACAGAATAGGCGAGAGTAAATTTCTTTGCTGCTGACGGCTTTTACATATGGTCTTTGAATAATATATTGATGACGTAATGAATTAAATAACAGAAATACGATAAATAAATAGTTTATCTTCGGATGATGGACCCAAGCGGCTTCAGCCGTTTATCAAGGGCATGATCACCTTACTTAAGCTTCATCAGCGTACAACTCTTCTTTTAAGTCAATTCCCAACTCTTCTCTAATGTCTTTCAATTCAGTTAAGTAAGCCTGGTATTGTTCATTATTTTCAACCTTATGTTTCAACGCTTCGAAGGTTCTTACCGCAGTGGGGTAGTCATTGACTCTTCTACATGCTTGTAAAGCCTTTTCAATAACAATTGGGGCAGGAACCAAATCATAGGAGAAACAATTGTTCAAGACTCTTTGGACTTCGAACAAATCATAAGCTTCTTCAAATTCTTTTTCATATCTATAGCAGTTAGTATAATACTTCCAAAAAATCAAATCACTGATTTATACATACCTGGCAGTGAATTCTTCAAAGGTCTCTTCGTGATGGTCGGAGTAGAATCTCACTTGAGGAATGGCTCTGATATTGCTTCTCACAACATTGGCAGGAATTCTGGAAATGGGAGCAAATCTGGTCTTGAATGCTGAACGAAGGGCCGATGAGTACATGTTGAATAGTTAATGGGGTGTTTAGTCTAATACAATCAGATGGTTTTTTTATACAAAGTGGTAGTAAATTTTTCGTTTGTTACTACTGCTCCTGCAGACAATCGACATTCGAGAACCCGTACACCTCATACATAAGCATTAATTTCTATTGGACAAAATCTCACCATTCTGAATCGTATGATAAAACTGCTGTAGGTGCTTAGGCAAAAAAAGGGGTAATGTGATTGGCTGATCCGGTGCCAACCGCCGGGTGACTTACGCGTTGGCCTCGGGCATATATTAGGTGGTTTACGTGTATGGGTATATATGGGCGACCGCCAGCCAATTAGAGCCAGGGAATTATGATCTTGGTGCACGGGTTCTTTAACGGAATTTGGTTTGTAACCCAATGTGTTGTAGACAGAGACTTTGTTCCTGTCATCAGTCTCGTTATTGACTACATCTGTCCTGTTGTATCTTGCTTGTTTCTCTTCGGATTAGCCTTGTAAATTTCCTTTATTTTCTGACAAGCTGGTGCCATCATCTTTACCTTATCTGCCTGTTATTGTCTTCCTATGGAATCCTATTCCTACCTATTCTAAATTCATATGATCTTTCTGCTTTCGCAGCCCTGATATTATTATGTCCTATGCTTATGCTAAATCCTATCCTTATATTCTATCATTTATATCATTATGCCCTATCTTGTCCTTTCTTGTCTTTCTTTCCCCTTGTTTTCCTTACTTCTACACCGCTTTCTCAATCCGTCCACTCTCTATTTTTTGCCAAATCGTTTCAGCACATTATGCTTTACATCCGGCCTCTTTGATCTCCCTTTTGGTTTATCATAATTCATAGATTGATTTAAATTTATAGGCTTCCATACGGGTAAATTCTTAATGTCAACCTTTAATTTCTTCTTACTTGCTTGATCTGGAATGAGGTTTAATTTCACTGTCACCCAGGATTTTCCTCCACTATTGTTCACTTTTAAAGAATTGCTCGATTCTTTGATAAACATATACTTATGTTTGTTTCTTTTGTAAAACGTTGAACAATAATCCTCCTGGTACTTTACTGCCGTAGAGCTTATCTGATCCAATAGTATGCGATTCAAGTTGGCCGGCGACACCAATTTCTCCTTGCTCTTGTAGTTCCGGGGCAAATTGATCTTTATTGATATGTTCTTCTTCGATATGCTCATAATCTTATCAATTTTTTCCATCTTTTTGTTCAAAACTTCAGCATCGTTGGTCGCATGCAATTGTTCACTGAAGGAGCCTTTTGAACCGGAACGAGAATTTTTGATGTAGTCCCTTGTTTCTGTAATGCTGTTACGAAAGCGCCTTTCATCCGGGTTACTGTTGTGGTGCTCTCCTGTTTCGATTCTGTTGTGATAATTTCCAGTCTCGATACTGTTGTGGACCTCCCTGCTATGATACATCCTCGTGTCGATGTTACTCGAACTAGGAACAAACGAAGGATTGTTGACTCGATTCAGGTAAATATTATACGATTTTTTCAGCTCTGCTTCTGGCTCAATTTGATGGAATTCCTGTTGGAGATCGAAGTCAGTTTTGAAGCGAAATTCGTTCAATTTTGGGGTTAAATCGTTGACGCTTGGCATTAGATGACTACTGGTGGTTAATGTCGCAGGGTTATTACTCCAGATAGACTGGATCGGCGAATGAAACATTGTGGGCGATCTAAAGGGTTCTTCCTCGTACCCCATCGAAATTTGGCTGTAACTGGTCTGAAACTCGGGCATCGGGAAAAGCATGGGGGTCGACATTGACGATGAGGAAGTAGAGGGAGGGTTGGTGCTTGCTTGGAAGAACTTTGATCCAATCAAGGGGGAACTGTTATGTCTTTTAGTTGTGGAATACGTGGACGAGGAGGCGGAGGAAAGGGACGATGCCTGGGACTGTCTGGCAAAGGAGAAGCCCGGATTTAAAAGCTCCTTACTCTTGCTGCTGGTCAGCATACTACTGGTGAAGTCAAAAGTATCGATCTTCTCATCAAGGGCACCTAAATCTAATACTGAATTGGAGGAGTGGGTAGAGGAGAAGGAATCGTCATTGGATTGCGGGAAAAAGTTGCTCGTTTTCCGGGAACGCGTCCCAAGCTTATCTGGCGTTAGTGTTATGGGTATCAGGCCTGGAGAATTCATAGCTACTGAATCGGGGGTGGAATCAATTATATCAAAGAAGAAAAGAGTCGTTAAACTCCGAGGATGGAGATTGACATTGAACACAAAAGGTCTCGTCTAAGAGTCATCACGTGCACTTTTTTTCCGGTAGTTTTCCCTTTTTTTATTTTTTTTTTTTTTTTAAACAATCCGCCCCTCTGTTGATTTGTAAGAAATTCGATAAAATTACATAACAAGTTCTTTACAGGGATTTGCATCAATTGAGACAAGCTTGAATTTTTTAACATGAACAACAATTTTGCTTACGAAGGGAATAATGAGTCGATTGATTTGGCGTTTGAACGACACCAGCACGACAACTATGACCTGGAACTCACGGATAAAAAAATCGACGGAAATGACAACAAACTCCAAGATGATACCGAGCCATCCAATGAAGATGATGGGGCGCAGGTGGCAGCACAGTTGGCGGCGGAGATTCAGCTTCAGCAACAACAGAACGACCAGAGGCTCAATGAAGAGAAGTTGAAGGGTGCTGGAGGGCCCATGCGTACGAAGATAGGTTCCTCGCAGCCCATGCGGATTGTTTCCACCACGAAAAGAGCTGCTCAGAATAGAAATGCTCAAAAGGCGTTCAGACAAAGAAAGGAAAAGTATATAAAGGACTTGGAGACCACTGCTGCGCAAGTGGAGATTCTCAAGCAAACAGTGGAGGACTTGAAGACGGAGAATTTGCAGTTGAGGGACTACACCTTGAGTTTACAGTCGAAGGTTCTTGAGTTGTCGGGCAGTCACGAGACGGATTTGACGGGAGGCCCTACGCCGCCAGTATTCAACAAGACGTTTGATAAGTAGTGGTTGGATCTAGGATAGAAGGGGAAACCCAAAGAACAGAAGTGCTGCTAGAAAAACGAAAGCACTACTGGAAGAATACCTATGAAACCGGAAGAGAGCCTGGTACCCAAAAATGCAACTGGAAGAATCCTGGCCCCAAAAATACAATTGCAAGAGACTCTGGCACCAAAAAACGGTAAACCGCAAGAACAAAAGGCATAGGATGAAAAAAGACCCCAACACCGTGCTTCTTGCAATGCCGTCCAGGTGGGGACGCCGTCGCAATCTGAAACAGCGACTGGCCTGGTCTTTGTATTCATACCCTCACATTGTCGTTATCTTGAATTCTTCAGTGGCTTAGGCCTACAATAGTTACGTTGTGAACCTAATTTTGCAGCAGAAACTGCGACACTTCATACCTCCTGTGATCCGGCTAAACTTTTGTTCTATACTTTACATGGACAATCTTTCTTGCTTTCAATATCTGGCATTGTAGTCTCTAAACCCGTTCCTCCTCCAGCCTCCAGCCGTTTCTCCACTCTGATCAACACAATGCTCTACATCCTTTGCTCAACACAATGCTCTTCACCTCTGCAAGCCGCCATAGCAAATCCCAAATCCCTGTCTGCCTTAGTGCCGTCCCTCGTAGCCTGCATTGGAGGCCCCTCCAGCATGTTCATCCCCCATGCCTCCTGCAACGGCATTATCTGAGGCTTTCGCCTCGTAACATGCACTTTTGTCACCCAACTTGCACATCTGTGATCTAACCCGCACTTTTCCTGCCCAAGCGCCGTCCTTATCGATTGCTGTGTCGGCATTCTCATCCTATGGATTAGTCATTGTTTCATTTTTCGCCTGTATCGCTGTCTCCGTATCTGGTAATCTTCCTTTAAAGGACATCCTTTCGCTGTCACATTCATTCTTGCGCCTTCTCCCTCCCCTAACTATTTTCGTATTTCTTTTTTCGTATCGTTCTTGTCAGTGTCTGGGAGCCGTTCTTTTTTTTTTTATCTTAATTATTTTTTTCTGGAGTTTATTTTATTTTTTTTTTTTTTTTTTTTTTTTTTTGGTTTTTTTTTTTTTTTTTTTTTTTTTTTTTTTTTTTTTTTTGATGGAAAGTCTAAATATATCCAGATAATATAAATATTTATACTGGACGAATCCCGAAAAAAAAAAGTTCGTTTGTTTCTTTCTTCTTTGACTTTGAAGAATTACATTTTTGTAAATTATTCTAATAACATTTACATAACATTACATCATGAAAGGATTAATTTTAGTTGGTGGTTACGGTACCCGTTTAAGACCTCTTACCCTTACCTTACCTAAGCCATTGGTTGAATTTGGTAACAGACCAATGATTTACCATCAAATCGAAGCTTTAGCCGCTGCTGGTGTTACTGATATCGTTTTGGCTGTCAACTACAGACCAGAAGTTATGGTTTCCACCTTGAAACAATACGAAGATATGTTTGGTGTTTCCATCACCTTCTCCGTCGAAGAAGAACCATTGGGTACTGCTGGTCCATTGAAATTGGCTGAAAAAGTGTTAACCAAAGACGACTCTCCATTCTTCGTGTTGAACTCCGATGTCATCTGTGACTACCCATTCGAAGAATTGGCTGCTTTCCACAAGAAACACGGTGGTGAAGCTACCATTGTGGCCACCAAAGTCGACGAACCATCTAAATACGGGGTCATTGTTCACGACAGAAACGTGGAAAACTTAATTGACCGTTTCGTTGAAAAACCAGTCGAATTCGTTGGTAACAGAATCAATGCCGGTTTATATATCTTAAACCCTTCGGTTATTGACTTAATCGAAATGAAACCAACCTCTATTGAAAAGGAAGTTTTCCCAGTTTTGGTTGAACACAAACAATTATACTCCTTTGATTTGGAAGGTTACTGGATGGACGTTGGTCAACCAAAGGATTTCCTTTCTGGTACTGTGCTCTACTTGAACTCTTTATCCAAAAAATCTCCAGAAAAATTATCCAGCGAACCATTCGTTCATGGTGGTAATGTGTTGATTGACCCAACCGCTAAGATCCACCCTAACGCTTTGATTGGTCCAAACGTCACCATTGGTCCAAACGTCGTCATTGGTGAAGGTGCCAGAATCCAAAGATCCGTGTTATTGGCCAACTCCGAAGTCAAGGCTCACGCTTGGGTCAAGTCCACCATTGTTGGTTGGAACTCCAGAATCGGTAAATGGGCTAGAACCGAAGGTGTTACCGTCTTAGGTGATGACGTTGAAGTCAAGAATGAAATCTACGTTAATGGTGCTAAGGTGTTACCTCACAAGTCCATTTCAGCTAATGTTGAGCATGAAGCTATCATTATGTAAAATCATTTAATTCTTTTTTTGTTTAATGTAATCGCCAATCTTGTCAACAACGCGCATTTATAGAAAAATACATCGGACTGTGCACTACTTCCTCTATGTAGATCCGTACATATTGACCCATACACCCTCGAATCAGATGATGGCCCATGCTTTAATATGACCAATGGCCCTGGTTCCACATCCACTCGACATCTACAACAAGAATGTATAAATAAATGCATGTCAGCTAGCCACACTCGAAATATATACAATCGTACAGCTACAGACCGACACACAAGCCTCAGAGGCCGGCAAACCCATCGACACTGCTCCTTCTTAGCGGCTCGCTCAACGACTTGTTTCCGCTCAAGTAGGCCAATACCAAGATCTTGCCCACGATGGCATTGTTCACCACCCCCATGGGCTTGATCTGGTGCAGTTTAGTGTTTTCGTAGGCCAAACTCAATGTTTTATTGTACTCCAACCATAAAAGATGGTTCTTAGGTACACTGCCCTTGAAGCCCAAAAAGACTCCTCTCAACTCTTCTAATCCCTGATTGACAGTTTCCTTGGAATTCTGCGTCAATTTGTTTGCAAGAATCGACTTAATGAACCCATCACGCAAGTGACCAAAATCAGTGTTTCTCACCGGCAGGATTCTGATCAAAAATTTGATGTCATTGTCAATCAATTTGTCAACAATCTCCACTGATTTTTCAGCATCGTTCAATAACTCTTTAATTGGCTTTTGTTCTTTCTGTTCATACTGGCCCAATACCGCTTTTATTTTGGCGCTATCTTTGGTTGCAGTGTAAATGGCAATACCGTACACTTTGAAGCCAATAAACGTTACTGATCGCACTCCATACCCTAACAACTGGTAGGCTTCTTTAATGTTGCTCTGGGTGGTGGGACTTAAAACTCGAGGAAATGGATCAATGGAAGAATCCACATTCACGGAATCTTCATTTTGAACTTTGCTATCAAGTTCCACAGTTGTGCTGGTGGTTACGGCCACTGCCGTTAATACCAATGATCCGAACCCTATTGCTGTTGCCCTTCTGCTCCAGTTTGACAGAGATGGTTTGGAAACCTGATGGAATAATCGAGCAGACCCAACACTAATGTGACGTCTAACAGTAGGTATTGCTCGTCTAAACATCATATCTCCTCGTGGTCTGAAAAATCAAATGAGAAAGAAAAAAAGTATAAAAAGCTGAAGGTCTGGGGTGATTTTTCAGTCATGGTATTGGTGTATGGGTGTGGTGTACGGGTGATTTTGGATCCTATAGCTTTTGAATATCTTCGCTGATGGCAGCATCTGTTTGAAGCGATAAGCCGCTGGCCAATTGGGACTTGTAGATGGCTTCCCATTTATCCCATTCTTGTTCAATAGAGTGGATCTCACCTTCGAGCCACTTCTGCTGCAATCCTGAGGTAAAATAACCAAGAAGAGAGTCACCTGCTCCGGTAACGTTCTTTATGGCAATCAGCATATTCTCTACAGGAATTGGATAGTACAGTATTACCACCCCGATTTGCTTAGTTTCACCGTTTTCGTTGTAGATTTGGCCCTGGGAATAGACGGACAACTCTGGTTTATAACTCGATGTAGTAGGAATTGAGTTATAGTCCTTGACGTTTCTATTAATATTGACAAGTAAGACACCCTTATCGCCTAGTTTAATGAGAAGGTTGGGGATATATGGTAAAAGTTGGAAGCTTTGCTGCAAGATGCCCTTTTCGGACAAATATGCGAGGATCGGATTCTTTCGCAGCAATTGCTGCAACCTCTCCCGAAAGACCGAGGTGATGCCCAAAGAGTCGAGAACAGGGAACCATTCATCGTAATCGTCAAAGAAATCTCTTTGGCTGAAGGTAGTGAAAATCAGCAGAAGCTCGGCTTCGGTCGGACTGGCTAAATCAATCAAATTGTTGGGATACACTAATAAGTTACGTGAGTTAACCTGGCCAATTCTTTTGGCTTTAACTATAGATGTTGGTTCGACTATGATTTTTATGGAGCCAGACTCATTCTTAGCACAATCTAATACTTCGTTCAAGATACTCGACGATAAGTTGCAATCAACGATAATGGTTGAAGGTTGACTTCTGGAGATTTCAGCTTTGATATGGTCGATTAATATGTCCTGTTCCACGATACTCATGTCAGCACATGCCACAATCAAATCTCCGTTGGGCTGGTGCATTGAACTGTATTGGCAGGTGTGATGATCTCCCGCGATCATGATACCTGAAGTATCAATTTGCTGACGTTCAAGCTGCTGGAGGATGGTTCTTCCTGCGAAATCATCCCCAACAGCAGAGATTAAGCGGACAGTTCGGGATGAATTGCAAGAAATGAGTCCGTATTTATGGGCTAAATGAACGTTGTACCCTACACCACCAACGGAGGAAGTGGTGACACCGGGGTTACTATCGCCCAAATGGGCTTCTTTCGTGATGGTGCTCACCAGGTCAAGGGCTAACGAGCCTATAATGAGGGTATCCACTCTATCGGACCGACTTGCTGGTTTGGGGCTCTCTGACACATTTGGACTGGGGTTGTGGACCGGTTCCCTTGGTTTGGATTTATCCTGTTGCCTATTTAGTCTTGTACTTGGCTGGAATGTTACTTCATGGTGCTAATTATTAGTACACTTCTAATTACAACTCATTTATACGTACTTTTTCCTCGATATCTACTAAATGTTTAGCGATTTCACTGGCACACCTTGCATTGTTCAAAACGAATTTTATATTGCACTCCACCGACTTACCGTCTGTAGCTTTGGCAATACTCGCCAATAAGAAAGGAGTCAACTCCTTCCCCTTGATGCCCTTGGTCTTGGCCCGCTCATTGGCGGTATCGATGATGTCACTAATGAAAGCTGAGTCCAAAGCCGACTCTGGTGGAGGTGGAACGCACAATAGGTTACCGGAAGTCAATGACATCACTGAATTTTGATTATAGATGATTTCTGCTGCCTGATGGAAGGAATTGAATGAATAGGGTGATATAATACCCGATTCTCGACAGTAAAACCCTGGAACCTCCACCAGGGGCCGGTTGTTATCGTTGTAAGTGCCCACAAAAACCCCCTGAGTCTCCAAATACTCCATGGTGAGGCCAATATCTAGAATGGACTTCGGCCCAGCGCACACCACCGATACCGGAGTTCTGCCGAGCTCGGTCAAGTCTGCACTGACGTCCATGGTATACTGGCCATCTTTATGGACCCCTCCAAGCCCTCCGGTTGCAAAAACCTTGATTCCGGCGATGTGAGACAAGATCATGGTCAGGGCGATGGTGGTGCCTCCGTCCAACTTGCTGGCCATGGTGTAGCCTATGTCACGACGCGAGACCTTATTAACGCGGTTGTCAATGGCTTGTTCTGATAAGTACTGGAGCTGGAGCTTGTCCAAACCTACGTGAGGTTGACCCCGGATGAAAGCGCACGTAGCGGGTATGGCGCCGTTTCTGCGGATCACTGCTTCCACTTCTTGGGCCATTGAGAGGTTCTGGGGGTATGGGAGTCCATGGGTGATGATGGTTGATTCAAGAGACACCACCGGCTTGTTCTCGTGCAATGCCTGCTGAATTTCGGGCGACACCGCCACGGGTTTGTTGCTGAGTATGGCCGAAGCCGTTGCTGTTTGCAGGAATCGGCGTGCCAATGTGGGCACGAGGGCCAATTTGCGTGGAACCATGGTAGAGAAAACAGCTAGAAAAGAAACTGTGAGAAAAAGATCAATAACAGTAAACTTGCGCAAAACGAAGATGAACAGTAAAACTGCGAAAAACGAGGATCAAAAAGTGTTGATGCAACGCCAAGTCAGTGCTCCTTCTTCATGAACATCAGCATACAGAACATGGAGGAGCTGCCCTCGCACGAAACCAGCATCTGTGAAGACGACATCCGGCACGCCACGCCGGCCCAGTGTGAGGCTCTCGAGGCTGCAATAGGTAGATGCCCGGCCCCAAAGTTGAAGACGGTGGCGGCTACAGTGTGCCAGATGTTGGTCATACCGAAGAGAAGGTGGAACTGGAGAGCTGAGGGAGAAGACAGACTTCAGTTACGGCTTTTAAGGGCTGTTATACGAAGGATCGCCAGAAAAGAGGAGACAGCTAGAGAAGAGGAGGGTGTGGACTTCGGCCGGATTGTGGAAACTCTATCGTACTACAGTAACCCTCATGTACCGTGGACTTCGGCTGCGGACTCTGAACTTGTCTTCAGTTGCTTATCTGAAATCAGAGAAGTATTCAATGCCGATGAGTTCGTGGACCGGCTCAACCCCAACCTCTTGAAGTTAACCAATTTAGCAACCAAAAAGCCGGAGTCGAAGTTAAAAATCACCGGGATAAGGCCCCAGCTTGGATTCTCCATGGCCGAAGACAAAGAAAGACAGAATTGGAAAGAGTCCACCAAAGTAAAGTCACTATCCATGATTTGGCTACTGATTAGCCTCTTTAGCCAGGACCAGGTCTATGAAAAGTACTGGCCCCTAGTGACTTCATTTGTCCTTCACCTTCTTGATGACCCTCAACCCCCATTCAAAGCTCAAGGCTGTTTCATCCTTTCCCACTTTATGGCTATACTTGAAGGATTTGACACTGAAGTGCATTTATTCATAAAAACAGGCCTCATGAAACTCCTCTCTGACTCTGTCAAAAATTGTCTTACCTACTTACCCCAGATGACTCCCAGCGACGAATCACTATACCTTCTTAGTGCAGCATTCCCCCCATTATACAAGCTTGATTGCTTAGGCTGTCCATCACCCGCCGAAACTTGTAAAAACTTCACTGAAATATTGAATGAAGGTGTTCTTTCTTCTATACACCACATTCAGGACAATGACGATGCCTTGGACCTCCATATTTTCCTTCTTCAGCAAGTAGGCGTGATAATAGAACGTCATTTGAAAGAAGACATTTTCATTAGTTTGAACAAACTCAATCGTCAGTTGAACTTCACCATAATGAACCCATTTACCATCGATAAGCCAAAGGGTGTAGACCTAGTATTTGAATGTATCAAAATACAGCATTTAATCATAGACTTGGTGGTGAAAACTCATGATAATGAAGCCTA
Organism: Isabelozyma heimii; assembly: GCA_030555995.1. Lineage (NCBI taxonomy): Eukaryota > Fungi > Ascomycota > Pichiomycetes > Serinales > Metschnikowiaceae > Isabelozyma > Isabelozyma heimii. The sequence continues at coordinate 107,145 of JANIVW010000022.1, forward strand.
TGAGTTGCTATTGGCATACAAGTACGACTTCTTAGCAGCGTGGACTATTATCGTCACCAGGCTTAAAAAGACATCCTACGAGTGGACTGAGATCACTGATGAGATCCGATTGTCCGTTGTCAGTCTTGAGTCCATCGGAGAGTTCACTGACCTCGGTATATTAGAGTCCAAGTACCCAGAAATATATGGTATAATCTCTGTATAGCCTAAACTTACAGTCAGAAGTCGGAGGCGACTCATTTGTCTTATTTATTTACAGGTTACCTATATACGAACTATTATATAATATCACATCATGCATCTTACTTCTGAGAGCCTTGTAATGCTTGGACTACTTTGATATTGGTGTCCAAGAATCTATTTAAACAGTTGGTTAAGCACTGTTCTTCGTTGGAATCCAAGGTTCCGTTAAGAATTGGTCTATCTTTATTGCATTTCTTGAAGCACATATCAGTGAAGTTGTGAATCGACATTTGCACTTTTGACTTCGAGTTTTCTGACTCGATAAATTGCATGATTTCCTTTCTAGATGAGTCGTCGAGGCTCTGTAAAGCAGCCTGTGATAGCGTGGACATTCTTGGGGACGTGCTGGGCTTACTTCGAGATTGGGTTCATTCTAGTAGCGAAATTTTCATTGATTTTTCGTTGATAGATCTGGTCACGTGAGTGTAGGTGAGAAATCCGATTTTGCAATCGAATTGGCCAGCAGAGTGAAGGTAGTGGTGAGTAAGAGACTGCAAGATTATGAGCATCGGGCAGTGGAAGCAAATTGCTGAAACCATAGGAAGCTCTGTTTGTTTAATCGTAACTCTTTGCAAGGTTGGATGGGCCTTGTATCGACACTCTCAGGTTCACAATTCCCATATAAAGGAAGACTATGCACGGTCATAGTACCTATATCGAGGAATAGGAAGATTGAATAATTTCCTTAGCACTTTCTAACTTGAAGTCATTATTTTCAAATAAATAGGAAATTTTTGGAAAAGATCTGAAAAGTGGAAAAAGCAGACAATTTTGACAATTTCGTATTGAAATATAAAAAATGTGCAGAATTTATGAATGTGAAATGTTGAAGTTCAAAAATTTAACTATTTTTACTTGTAACAAGAAGACTCCCAGAAAGAGCATTCACTGATTTATATCCTTATCAATCGTTCTCTCCACCGTGCAATCACCCTAAGGTGATGATGCCAGACAGATTTCCACTCTATCTTGATTCTCACCGGATCACCAAGCCTATGTAATTTCTCTTGTCTGTGCTTGCTAGTTGTCGGGACTTCCCGTTGTCTAACAGTTACTGTTCTCTATTCATTCATTAATATTCTTTAAGAGAACCTCACTTTAGTGCAGTGATGGGTGCAATTTCTATTTTACAGCAATTTTATGTGTTCACAGATAACGCGCGCTATTCGCGTAAACGGAAATATGACTTCTCATCACTTCTGTTGACTTTCAATCACTTTCTTCTATCAAATGTCCAACGCTAAACTTGAAGGAGTCCGTAAGCTAATAGCAAGCAGTAAACGGAGGGTGGGAACTCTGCAAACTGAAGGAGAATCAACACTTCCTGCGGTTCAAATAGCGTATTTGAACGGGCTAGAAAATGATATTAAAACAACCGAAGGATTCCTTCAGAAAGCAAAAGAACATTTAAAAGCCAATGAGCAAGAGTTGGCTGGATTCCCCTCGGAGTCTGAACGAGATAAGAAGATCAGAGTATTGGCATTGGCTGCTACTTACAAAACTATACCGTATTTGCCCAAGAAGAATGACGTTATAGGCATCGCGTCTACCTCCAAATTCACAAGCGATCTCATAAATGAACAAACCATCCTCAATCTGCAATTACAAAAGCTGACGAAGAATTATGACAACGATAGCGAGCGACTAGAATTGTTGATAGCCGACTACAAGGAAATGTGGCTGCATCTCCGTTCAAGAATAGATGAGAATCCACATAGAATCAATGAAATTAACCAGAAAACCGATGATTTGAGAAATAATGGGGTGTCAATTAATTCGCAGATATCATCAATTGATGAAAAACTCAAGGAAGCAGGTAAGATCGAAAAATTGCTCTCTTCCCATTTGAAGAGGATTATTATGAAGTTTCTTGCATTTCAGGACTGGTCAAATGAAAGTGTAATGACAGAAGATGAACTAAGGGATAGCATCACTCAATCTGTGACGATAGTTGACAAGCTTGTTAGTAATTTGATTGAGAGAGTAGACACCCAGAAAGGTACATGGGTGCAAATCGAGCCTACCGAGATGTATGAAAGCTTGATGAGGATTATGGTACGTAACGAACTCGTTATAACTCGAGAAGACTCTTCAGCAGCAGATGCTGTGTATGTAAGACTACGGGACTATGGTGTGGAATTTTAGAGAGATGTGCTAGGGTCACTAAGACAACAAAAGGAGCTACAGGCTGTCCGCTTCCCGGTAACGGTTTATTTGGATACCACTTCCTGCATTAAAAGGCTTTAACCGAACATACCCGGTTTGCCTGTCCAATGGGAAAAGAAGGGGGCCGTGGCTATAATGTCACCGACATGAATGCCCGATCAGGATTAGCAACAAATGGGCGGTATTATATTTATATTACTCCTCCCCTCCGTGGATTGCGCTATCCCATGAGTTTGATGTCGTATATGGTGATTCTGGTATCGGACCAGATCCTGGCTTTTGCCAATCTGTCAGCAGACGTCTTTGTCTGAGAGTATCTGCATACCGATTGCGGTTTACTTTACAGGTTTTGTAGCTCAAGAAATCGAGAAACTGATCGGTCCTCAAGGTCATCTATGTCTTGCTTTAGCAAAAATTAATAAAAAGTCGTTGGTAGTTGATCTGCATTATGCTCTGACCTGATCCAATCAAGATCGCGCCGTGTATCTACTGCAGACTCCCTTTAGTTTAATACACATGAGTTTAGTTCGGTTATTCTGGGCAGAAAAGAAAAGATTTTGCAGCAAATATTTCCATCATTGATATTTTTAATGTGGATCATATTAAATTTAATTTGCAGAAGAATATACCATAAGTAGTAGCAACAAGGCGAATATGAAAATTTACATGTCAACCTAACCACCATTTCCGTTTGTGACTATCACGAGTAGATTTAATAAATTATGTCATTTTTTTTTGACAGCCACACAGAATTTGTTACACAAAACTCAATAGGCTTTGTTGACTGACGGGGGAGGTTTGAAGTAGTTTTACGACGAAGAGACGTCATGTGCCGGTTTGACGAGCTTAGAGTGGGCTAGAGTGAGGCAGTCATCGCTGCGAGGCCCCTTAATGAAGTAGTGGGTGGGACTGACTACCTGAGGGGGAGGGGGAGATAAGAAGATTGTCGACTGCGAAAAACTGATAAGCATAGCATCACCTCCTCCAATTAAAAAAGTTTTAGTCTCATAGTAGTAAGCTTCTCTATATGGCAGCTGATCATTGGTACTTCCTGTCCGTCACAATATCCATGGGATCGTGATATCAGATGCAGTTCACGTGACCATTGGTGATAAGGTATGGCTTTCGCAACCACAGCTTTTTTTTGGGGTGAAAGGAAGAAAGCAGCAAGATAGTGCCGGAATGATGCAACCTGTGCGTTACTATTGTAGTTGATAATTAGCTAAGTACCGATGGACTAATAATATCCACAACTTTAAATCTCTCCTTATTTTTTTATTATTTTTTTATTTGTAATTGCAAAAATCTGCCCGGGCATAAATTGCAGTTTAAGGTTTTAATACCGTATATATAAAGACTATGTAGTTCGCTGTAATTGTTATAGCAAAATTATCCTTAACAACATGTTTGGAAAAGACAGGAAGGAGCCAGAGCAGCAGGGGAAACTCGAGTACGATTACGGAAAGAAGCAACACATCGAAGTGGACAACCAGCTGGTGGAGTACGAAACCGACAGCTCTACGGAAAAGAAGTTTGATCATGTGTTTCAGGATCCTTTAGTCGAAGCATACTATCGTGACTTATACGCCAGAACCAATTATGAGTGTAAGGATCACTTTGATCCTGAATTAGTTTGGACTAAGGAAGAAGAGAAGAAGATTCTTTTTAAAAATGATTGGTATGTCACATTCTGGGCATATATCATGTTCACCGGATTGAATTTTGACAGATATAACATTTCTCAGGCGTTATCGGATAATATGTTGGATGACTTAGGATTAACTACCAACGATTTTAATCTTGGGAATACGATCAACTTGGTATGTTTTTTGAGCGCAGAATTACCATCGCAGTTGATTTCGAAAAAATTGGGTGCTGATGTATGGATCCCAACTCAAGTGTGTTTATGGTCAATTGTCTCCCTCTGTCAATACTGGTTGAAGGGTAGATCCTCGTTCCTCGCTACCAGGGCGCTTATTGGTTTATTTGAAGGGGGTTTCATCTGCGATATGGTGTTATGGATGTCTTACTTCTATACCTCCGCAGAATTGCCATTTAGAGTGTCATTATTCTATATTTCCAACCCTCTTACATCTGTTTTCTCTTCTTTGTTGGCAACGGCGTTATTGAAGATTAAAACTAAGTCGGTTCCCCATGGTTGGAGATATCTTTTCTTGATTGAAGGAGCATTCACTCTATTAATTGGTATTATGTCTTATTTCAAGATGCCTTCGTCAGTGGTTACGACAAAATCGTGGTTCCGAAAGAAAGGTTGGTATACCGACCGAGAAGAGAAGATTTTGGTTAATAAAGTGTTACGAGATGATCCGAATAAAGGTGATATGAACAACAGACAACCTGTTACCCCTAAGGAATTGATAAAATCATTCTTCGATTACGACTTGTTGCCGGTGTACCTTGTGAGATTTCTAACTGATATCGGGACAGCGCCCGTGAGCACCTATTTGACGTTAACATTGAGAGGTCTAGGCTTTTCCACATTCAAGACCAACCTTCTCTCTATTCCTTATAACATCTTAACCATAATTACCATGCTCATAGTCACTTATATGTCCGAAGTGGTCAACCACAGAGCGTATATGATTATACTCACTCCAATATGGGTGTTGGTCTGTTTGATTCCTTTGAGATACTGGCCCGATGCCCAGAAGAATATATGGGGTACGTATGCGTTATTAACGGTGTGTTTGGGTCATCCACCAATTTGGCCGTTGTCGATTACCTGGTGCTCGGGGAATTCCAATTCCGTTCGTAGTAGAGCTGTGTCCGCTGCCGTGGTGAATATGTTCTCCCAAGCAGCAGGCATTGTCGCTTCCAATATTTATAGAGCTGATGACAAACCATTGTATCATAGGGGTAATGAAACTTTAATTGGAATAGCATGTGGAGCAATTGCATCCTGTATCATTGCCAGATACTACTACATATGGAGAAATAAAATCAATGCTAAGAAATGGAATGCCCTTACAGTTGAAGAGCAGGAAAACTACTTACGAACCACCAAACATGAAGGAAATAAGAAGATTAATTTCCAATTCACTTATTAGTGTTCAGTTCTTAATATATATTCGTAATATTTATTTAATGTGATAAGCTTTTTATAGATTTGCATCAGAATCAACCGCGGTTTGTCCAGATCAGACAATTAGGTGCCAGGTGCCAATCAAAAGGCATTCGACAGCTTTCATGATACTGTGGTATAATACATCGTAACTTCTAATTTTCCACTGCTTCATGATTTCCCTTATACATATAAAATTGCAAGAAAATGAAGCTGTCTTCGGCAATGGTACCCAAAGATCCCAATAACCAACTCAAATTGAGAAGAATATACTTGGAATCACTTCTGAAGAATAATATCTGTCCAGCGTAGGTCAAATTCCCCAAGGTAGAAAACAAGAAGAACAACAAACTTAACCCGTCCACCGACTTTCTACGATGATTTTGAATGATTTGAGGAATTCTTGCTCCCAAGTAAAGGAATGCCGAGCAGTATCCTATAATTTGGGGTCCCAAGGCAATTTTGCTGTCTTTACCTCCGTCATCACTACCTGATTCAGAGCCAGCGATGAAGAATCCCGAACATCCAGCTAATATTACGAATAATATGGGTAACACGTACTTAATGAACACCCCATGATCTTCGGGTTCCAAGGCAATATCAGTCAATGTCGACGATCTTCTACGGAGTAGTGGTTGGTCTTCAGATGGACGGTGATTGTGACTGGAGTGTTTGCGGGCATGCTTATGATGTTTTGGATAGATGTAGGTGTAGTAGACAAAAGAAAATATCATCAAAGCATCGGCAATACAGAACCATACTGCCAAGAATATAACTTCAGGTAAAAGTCCGGCCCAAACAGAACCAATGAGGTTAAACAAATCTCCAAGGAACCAAATGGAAATAAACCCAATTGCAATCCCTTCGGCAGACTTCAATCTCCATTGTTCGATCAACTGAGGAACAAGTAGAACAATCCAACACGCAAGACTGGTGTATGTTAGTAACTATGCATGGGATGACTTCTATGTGGTAGTATACTTACGATGTAGAACCCATGATTCCGGAAATCTCCACCCTCAAGGGCGTCTTGGCTGACGATGCTGCTTCATCGAACACAGTCTGAAATATAGTAGTAAATCTCATGGTATCAAACGATAAAGAAGGTAAAGAAAGGGTTTTTTTGTTGAACTACTTTATAACGTGCGGCGCTTCAGTTCTATTTCGGGCATGTCATCTGGTGCACGGGTGGGATGTTTACTGATAAGGGCAACAGTTATAGGCAGCGAAAATTGAAGATAAGTAACCTTATGGTTTCATGTGTGCTTATATCTGCTATTTTTGGCTAGTCATCCCGTTATAATTTACAGATCCTCCACCACGCCCAGGCCCAGATCTGATTGATAATCTTACTAAAAACCAGATCCGAGAAAGATAGCACGGGGCTGAGCCACGCTCATAGCTGTCTAGCAGAACAAGGGCTAGAGTGGGGTAGTAGAATGGAATAGTGGAATTAGTTGCAGAAGTAGGCAGGGTTGGCAGGTATGGCAGAGTTGGCAGCATTACGTTGATAAGGGCTTTGCTATTGTTCATGGTGAAGGCTTTGCAATTGTTCATGGTGAGGGCTTTGCAGCCATAAAAAACACAGTCGACTACCTGTCCAAACAGTTTTCCAACTGTTCCGGGATGGAAGTTGACACATGTAGACTCATAAATTCTAGCTATAAACCGTATTTAATCAAACAGGTGGTTATGCATACCAGAGCTTTAGTAATCTGAGTAATGCAAGTTTTTCCGTATGGAAGCAGAAAAATAATAAAAAAATCAACCGTTTCAGGTTGCTTTGCAGTTTTGCACTTGGAACGGGCTCAACATCAGCTGTCATTGATCATGGAGATATGCCGAGAAAAGCCTGCTGTGCCGAGAACGAAACGAGACAGTTAGTGTTGTGCCGAGAAGTAGGAGAAGAATTTTGAAACTATCTTGGACCTTTATGCGCACTATGTTGTCAAAAAGGCTATGCAAATTTACTGGACGTAGAGCAGGTCATTTCATCGTATGAATAAAAGGCATTCATGTCGGCTATTATTGGCCATTAGGGTCCTCTGCCGTTTATAGAGGCTTATGCTGCTTTACTCTAATATTTTTTGTTTCTATCTTTGGCACTTATTTGATCCCCTTCGAATGTATTAATCCTACGCCACATTGGATGGTGGAAGCTGACCATCTTTCGTGTTGATGCGTCTGTCAAATTAACCCCTCTTTATTGTTGAGTCGTAGCTGCGAAAAACCTCGAGGTGCAAGAATACTTGTCTGAAACAAGTTTCCATGAGAATGTTCTACGAGAAGTCAAGACAAGAGAAAGGTTTGATCTGTGACGTAACAAATGACGGAGATTAAGCAATAAAGATAATCCAGACTTAAATTATTATGCAATAAGGAAAGTGACTTTGAGGAATAGCGTTAGAAAATAACAAAAGCTTAAGCAACAATTAAAAAATAATTGATAATCTAAGAAAATAACAAAAAATAATGAATAGTCTAAGAAAATAACAAAAAATAAGCCATGAACTAAGAAAATAAGAGATACTAAAGCAACTGTTTAAGAAAATAACTCTCAATGTGCTAGGAGCATATTCTGGGCTATATATAAATATATATATATATAGCATGATTGCGATTGCTTCCCTTCAATCAAATGTCAGTACAGCACGATGATTCTCAAAAGTATCATAGTTCTATCAATCTCTTCCCTTGTTGCAGCCGAGGGGTTGCGGATATTCCGTACCAAGGACTTAGGTTATGTGGCTTGCGGCGAAGCCTTAAAGTCAAAGGCGATGATAGTACCTAATCCCATGGATCCCAGCTACTTGCAATTCTGCGACATCAGATCGCAACAAGCTTTGGGATCAATGGCTGTTTGTTTGACCCGAAGTTTGAAAGACAACGACTATGTTTCTCCATTTCTCGCTTCGTGTGCACCCTTGAAATTGACCCATGACCAGTTTTTTGCATCTCTTCAAAATGCTACCGAGCACATTGTGTATGTTGACGACGACCGCTACAATGCTTCCACTCCTATATATACCCCCATAATCCTTGACCAAGGCATGGTTAGAGGCTTCTTGCGGGCCTACAAAAACCAGTACTTCAACGCCAATTACAATACTTTTTTCGGCATTGCGTTGATTTCCTACTGGTTCGTGATCATGATTTTCGCAGCCATTTATCACTGGACGTATTTGCTACTCCCTGGCTTCATTATCGCCTGCCATGGCACCGCCAGCAATTTTGCTAGAAAGCACATCACCTTGCCGCCAATGTTCAAGAGGGCCCATGCCCAGAGCAAGACTCTTGGGGTGTTGGAGTGGATGGTGCCCACGCGATTAGAGTCGTTGATTATTGCAGGCTATTTGGTGTTGGCAGTAGTATTCTCTGCCGCAGAAATCAAGCCATTCGTGCAACTGGGAGTGGCTCGTCCTGTTGGTGATCGTGCCGGAGTTTTGGCGGTGTTTTGTATTCCGGTAATGATATTATTTGCCGGCCGCAACAACTTTTTGTTGCTTGCAACCGGCTGGACATACTCCCGGTTCTTGATCTTCCACCGGTGGATCGCCCGAATCATGTCATTGTTGGTGTTGGTCCACGTTGGGGCCAAGACTCAGGGTTTGGTCGCCGGTGGCTCCTACCAAACTCTCATCAAAATGCCCTACATGATTTGGGGAGTAGTCGCAGCTGTGACTGTCTTCATTTTGCTCTTCCACTCATTGATCGTGTTTAGAAAGCGTAACTACGAATTGTTTGTGTTGACTCACATCATCTTGGCCACTCTCTTTATTGCCGGTGGCTGGATCCACTGCAAAGTGCCCGGGTTTCAGCTGTTTTTCCTAGCTGCCACCGCCATCTGGGCCAGTGACCGTGCTGTACGGATCTTCCGCTTATGTAGTTTTGGAGTAAAGGAAGCATTGGTGGAGGTGGTTGCTGACGAGACCTTGAAGGTCACCATCGACAGACCTCGCTTCTGGAAACCTGTTCCCGGGGCCCATGCCTTCATCCACTTCTTGAGGCCCACTTGCTTCTGGCAGTCGCATCCGTTCACATTGGTGGATTCTGTTCTCAAGGAGAACACCATCACGGTCTACATAAAGATCAAGGGCGGTGTCACCCATGGATTGTACCGGCACATAATGAACAGCAATAGCAAAGTGGCCAGAATAAAGGTCTCCGTTGAAGGCCCCTACTCCCATCTGATGCCAATTCGCAAGATGGATACTATGGTGTTCATGGCGGGAGGTAATGGTATTCCAGGACTATACTCCGAAGCTGTAGACCTTGCCCGCCGGTCTAATGGCTCCAACAAGAACATCAAATTCTATTGGGTGATTCGAAACTATCACTCAATCGAATGGTTCTATGATGAATTAATGCATTTGAAGGAGTATGCAAATATCGAAACCATAGTCCATGTCACCAATCACGACTCTCCTTTGGGATACGATATCGGTGTCGATTCATCATCGTCGTCGTCGTCGTCGATAGATTCTGACAAGGAAAAGAGGCAGAACAATGACTTCACCGACGACTTGATTCAAAGACTCTCTCATGTCGAATTCAGATGTGGAAGACCTAATATAACGTCCATTGTTGCAGATGAGGCCTCTGATGCTGCAAAATCTATCGGGTTCGCAACTTGTGCCCACCCAGCCATGGTAGATTTGGTGAGACTTGCAGTTGTCAATGAAATTGGCCACACGAAGACAAAGAGAATCGAACTCTTTGAACAAATCCAGGGCTGGTAGACGTCTTCAACAAATCGAAGACTGATAGAACTTAAATTCGGTAATAGTTTTTCGCAGCATATGTAAATTTGAGAACGCAGTAAATACGAGTACGTTAATATTAAGTAGATTTCTCATACTAAAAAAAGTTTTTTTTTGTTCTCTTCACATTTTTCACATTTTTCACTACACTTTTTCTCTAATTTTCTAACTTAAAATGGTATGTTTAGGATAAAAGACGTTGGGAACTCCGCATAAACCTATAATTTACTCAAGGTTGTGCACTAAGGGGTGATGCCATTCGTTCTTTAACTGATTGATAAAGGATTATTGCTGGATCAAGTCTATCAGACTTTTGATTTTTGTATACATAAACCACTTGTCTTCGAGACTTGTGAATGCTCTCATTACTTTTTTCATTAAAGGAAAATGTGCATTCACCTCTTGGGAGCACAGGCTGAGTATCTTCATGATACTGTAGAGTAAAACAGGTTTTGCATGGTTGTTCGTTGACTGATTTTAATGAGAACAATTTTTTGAAACTAACTTACTCAATGACACAGCCTTCCAAGAGAGTTGCTCCAGCCCCACTTGCTTCTAAAGCCCCAGCTTCTAAAGCTGCCAAATCTCCATTATTTGAATCCACTCCAAAGAACTTTGGTATTGGTCAATCAATCCAACCTAAAAGAAACCTTTCTAGATTCGTCAAATGGCCAGAATACGTTAGATTACAAAGACAAAGAAAAATCTTGTCTTTAAGATTGAAAGTTCCTCCAGCTATTTCTCAATTCCAAAATACTTTGGACAAGAATACTGCTACTCAAACTTTCAAATTGTTTAACAAGTACAAGCCAGAAACTACTGCCGAAAAGAAAGAAAGATTGACCAAAGAAGCAGCTGCCATTGCTGAAGGGAAATCTGCCAAAGATGTTTCTCCAAAACCAGTTGTAGTCAAATATGGTTTAAACCACGTTGTTTCCTTGATTGAAAACAAGAAAGCTAAATTGATTTTAATCGCCAATGATGTTGACCCAATTGAATTGGTTATTTTCTTACCTGCTTTATGTAGAAAAATGGGTGTTCCATACGCCATTGTCAAAGGTAAAGCTAGATTAGGTGCTTTGGTTCACAAGAAAACTTCTTCCGTTGCTGCCTTGACTGAAGTTAACGCCGCTGATGAAGCCGAATTGGCCAAATTGGTTTCTACTATCAATGCCAACTTCATTGAAAAATACGAAGACTCCAGAAGACACTGGGGTGGTGGTATCATGGGCTCTAAAGCCAATGATAAGATTGCCAGAAAGGCTAAGACCTTAGACGTTAACCAACAATAAGTAGTATCAATAGTAGCTACCAAAAACCGTGTATATTAATCAATATTATCAAGCGAGAAGATCCTGGTATATGTAAAAGGCTCCATGGTGTTAGTTCTACCTTGATTACGAAATATGTAGGGCTAGTGCCCTATTTTACACGTGACCGCGTGCACTAACAAATTCCTCCATGAAAAATTCAACCACGATTTTCTCATGGATGCTCAGTGCGTATACATAAAAATTTATTAGCACTTTTATATACTTAACTGTTTATTTAATCAACTAATATAAAGAGTATGTGTTCGACGAAACAGATGCATTAGGATCGAGTACCGAGAGAAGAGAACAAATAGAGTGACGAATTACGGGTGAAAGACCAAGAATCAAACAAGACCAGCAACTGGAGAGAAGAAATAGTGAACAAGTCAAGGATGTTGAGTAAAGATGTTTAGCAACAGATCGCCATGTTTGAATAATGAACCAACGTAATGAGGAAAAGAAAGGAAAATGAATGACTCATGTCGGGATAAATCTAATGAGAATATAAGACCAGGAGACCGTATAACCCTAGCAAACTGGAAAGAACCATTTTAACATAGTACAAGCATACCCAGCTCTTCTTTCGTCCAAGACACCTAATCTTCAAAAATTATAACTTATACTAACAAGTCTAGCAAAATGGCTAAATCTAAGAACCATACCGCTCACAACCAAACCAAGAAGGCCCACAGAAATGGTATCAAAAAACCACAATCTCACAAATATCCTTCTTTAAAGGGTGTTGATGCTAAGTTCCGTCGTAACCACAGATACGCTTTGCACGGTACTGCCAAAGCTTTAGCTAAAGCTCGTGCTGAAAAATCCGCTTAAATTGATTAAAAGTTGATGGAATTATAACTCATATTACATATTTGTACACTTTAATAATCTGAAACTTCAATTTCGGTTACATCTCAATAAAGTTCACTAATAATCTAACTGTAGAGGGTAGGAAACGTTCCACATCTGGAGTCAAGAAATGGGGAGTTAGAATAGTTGACGTAGAACATCGGTGTACGGATCTATGAACTGAATCAAGATGTAGGGGCCTAAATTAAGGAGGTTGCAAAACCGATAGCGATCCACAGATAGGATATTTAAGGTGTGTCATAAGCACGGATCCCCCCCATTTTCGTACTACTTTTTTCTTTCCTTATACCATTAACCAAAATGACCACCGAACCAATCAAAACTCAGATCGTTGCAGATCAACTTATACACGTACAACTCTCCAATGTGAACTACTACACCAGTGAAGCTGAGTTAGTGAAGCTACTTGAAGAATACAAATGGTAATTACTACCACGGACAAAACCACTCCTTTATCAACTAACGCTTTTAGTATTTCATGTATCATTCCCAGCTACTCTGTCCGGTTATCCGCTAGTGCCCGGTTTAAACCTTTGGGACTTGCTTATGGTATATTCGGAAACTTAGAGGATGCAAATAATGCCATTGAGAACTTGGATAAGTTTACTTTCAAGAACAGGAAACTTAAAGCTCGTCTTCATGTACCATACACCCCTAAGATCAGACACATGAAATCTGTGAAGAGTGCTAGCGTGCCCGAAGCAACAGCTGAAGGAGAAGGCAACAACAACGAAGCAGCAGAAGAAACCACCGAATTGGCTGAAAATGCGGAGCAATATTCCAATGATACTGTTTTCTTCAAATTCAAAGGTAAAGCAACTGAGGAAGAAATCAGAGCCTTCTTTGGTGATTATACGGTGAAAAATGTGTTTCATGTTACTAAGAAGTTTAGTGGTCCCAGACGGGCATCCATTTTACGTCACACCCCTTCTTCTTATTTGGTAGCGTTAGAATTGGGAGAAGAAGATTCGCTCGATACCGTTGTTGAAAATCTCCAAACTGGAGAATTCAAAGTTAAGTTTTCGTTAATGAAGGCATTTTTAGAAAAATCTGAAGCTATGAAAAAGGCCCACAACGAGTCCGAAGCAAATGAGACGGCCGAAAATGAACCTGAGAATTAGGCTTGATGCCAAGCACTTAGGAAATAGCTACAACTATCAAGGGTAAACCGAAATACAGAAATATCGATTTCAACTTTTTATTTATTAATAGGAAGACGTAAAAATAAACCCAAAACTATATACTTAATCGTTAAAATTTTATATTTAAGAGTTATGAGTGAATTGTTTAATCTTGAGTTTTTTGGGTACCACGTAATAAACCAGTTCTTCTGGCAGCAATCAAACCTGCCTTTTGACCAGAAACAGCACCTCTAGAGATGGTAGAAGCTTTACCAATATGTTGATGGTTACCACCACCATGAGGGTGATCAACTGGATTCATAGCCACACCTCTAGTCTTTGGCCAAGAGTTTCTCTTGACTCTGTATTTGTGGAAAGCTCTACCAGCCTTCAATAATGGTTTATCGATTCTACCACCACCGGCAACAACACCAATAACACCTCTAGCATCAGAAGAGATGATTTTCTTGGCACCAGATGGTAATTTGACTCTGGTCTTACCTTCATCTGGGTTGTGTCCGATAATGATGACGTAGTTACCAGAAGTTCTACCTAAAGCACCTCTGTCACCAGCCTTTTCTTCAACGTTAGAAACAATGGTACCTTCTGGTAAAGAAGATAATGGCAAAATGTTACCAACATTTAAAGAAGCCTTTTTACCGGCGTAAATGAATTGTCCAGTGTAAACACCTTCGTTGGCGATGAAGGTTTCTTCTCTTAATTTGTACTTGTATGGGTCACGGAAGACAACCTTGGCTAATGGAGCACCTCTACCTGGGTCGTGGATGATTTGTTTGACGACACCACGAATGTATCCGTGACGTTCAGCATAATCTAAGGTTCTTAATTTGGCAGCACCTTTTCTCAATCTGGTGTGAGAGGTGAAGATAGAACCAGCACCTTTTCTTTGGTTACGAATAACTCTACCTAGTAATAGTTAGTATGATGTTCAAGGGTAAATGAAATGTCTGTCTATGGGCCATCCAGTCCTTTCAGGAGCATATAAAATTTTTGTATTTAGGCCCATCAGTCCTTTTCCTGGACGTCATTACTACAGGGATGTGAATGGATGGCTTGTCTTTTTTTATATACACCTTCGGTCTGTATTTCGTTTGATTTCAATAAGTAGAACATGGAACAGGGGACGTGACATCTGTAAACTTCATATGATCTTATGGTACATACCCATTATTGATGTTTGGCTATGATGATAAAATTTGTAAAAAGGTGAATTAAATTTACCAATATACAGAAGTGAGGTTTGGCAGTACTGAGAAAATTTTCAGTATCACAAAACACAAGATTGTTAGGAGATGCGTGTGCGACCAAATGAAAAGGGCGGAAGCCCTAAAATTGAAGACTCACGTGTAAGATGCGATTGCATTGCTGCGAAAATACAACTTGGTGTACGGAATTAAAGTAATCATAATGTGCTAATTGAAAAAATACAAACTATTTATTGATGATACCAAGTATCGTGGTCGCTGATCTGGGTCCCAATCGGATCAACGATTACCATACGAAGGTACCTGGCATTGTAATATTTGACGCATCTTCTACGCCAGTATTTTGAGGTAATTTTGATCCGGTAGTAGTACCTGAACTATTGGTTAAAGAGTCAGTGCCGTTGATACCTTTAGAGGTACCAGTGGAAGTACCATGAGCAGCAGTAGTACCAGTGGTTTCAGTAGCAGTGGTAGCGCCTGCAGCAGCAGCAGCAGCAGCCCCAGTTGCATATGGAGCCGACTTCGAACCAGCTTCAGTCGATGAGCGGGCTGAAGCTGATGAACCAGCAGGAGCTGAATTTACAGCTGCAGCCGATTTCTTATATGCACTTGTCTGACTTATAACATCGACAAGATTTCCATTCTCGTCATAAACCTTACCCTTGGAAACATCAATCTTTAATTGTTCAATGTTGGCAAGTTTTTCAGGTTCCGCTTTTAATTTATTGACAGTTCCGACAGCAATTGCTTGTGCCTCCTTAGGGTTCACGCTTCCATGAACTGTAACAGGAATATTCTCCCTTGTGCCAGTAGGCTCTTCCTTTCTTGTAGGCTCTTCTTTTCTTGCGCCATTGTTGTGGCTGTGGTGATAAGCAGTACCTGCGGTAATAGCACCAACACCAGCAGCAGCGGCGGCGGCAGCACCAGAAGCACCATGACCACCGTGGTCCTCTGTGACGTTACCAAGAGTTCCATCATGAGCAGCTCTTGATAACCTTTCCTTTGCTTTTTCATGCTCGTTGTGATACAAGTTAGGATCTGCCAAAGCTTCGTTCTTAGTTTCAGTTTCACTAGTGTATGGTTTAGTAGCGGATTTAGATTGTACAGATGACAGACCGACAGACTTGTTGTTGGCTGTGGCACCAGCAACAACACCAGCGGCCCCAGCAGCACCAACAATGCCAGCAATTCCAGCTACATCACCACGACTGGACAGACTAGTCTTAGGTTTATTGGCTCCTTCAGCAATACCAGCAGCACCAGCGGCACCAACAACACTAGGAGCAGTAGACAGGGTAGACTTAGGCTGACCGGCACCTTCAGCAACGCCAGCAGCACCAGAAGCACCAACTACACCAGCAGCACCAGCTGCAGCAGTACCAGTGGACAGATTGGACTTAGCCTGACTGGCACCTTCCTCAATCTTGTACACTTCCTTCGTGTCAGCGTTAACGACCAACTTTCCTGAGGACAAATCTACCCCCTGTTGAGCAAGCTCTTTGGAGGCTTTTTCAGCAACTTTAGAAGCCGTCTTTCTATCGTGAATTCCAATCACTTCTACAACGAGGCCCTGTTTAGCAGGAGAACTCGATGGAGTTGCACCCGATGCGGAAGTTGCTGCAGCAGATTTTTTCTGTTGCTGCAAACTTCCCTCTTGGGCTGCATGCACCTGGCCTGCTTCGTACGATCCTTGATGAACTCCGGCAGCATAGAATTCATTCTTATCAGCTTGACTCAAGCCTTTAGACTTGCTATTGGCAGAGTCAGAAGTTTTAGGCTTGCTAGATTCATGGTGCTCATAAGCTCCATATCCGGCAGCACCGGCAGCAGCACCACCAAGAGGGACAGCAGCAACTCCTCCACGACCAGAGGAGATTTTGCTTGCAGGAGCGTCCTTTTGCTGACGAGATTTAGTGATGGCACTATCATCAGAGTACGTTGAAGAAGCATAACCTTCTTTGTCTCCCAAATCATCAGAGTTCTTAGCACCAGATGAGCTGGAAGACGAAGCTAAAGCTCCCTCAACGGGCTTTTTTTTTTGCCCGGAAGTTGTCGAATCTACGCCGTCAGTTTCAATTGGAGTTTTTTTTTTGCTGTCACTATCATGTAAACTACCTTTCTTACCCCCAGTTCTGATGAACTCATTTTGGTTCTGCATGGTGGATAAAGGGACAGCTTGGACATCATCAGCTTTATCTTGACTTCCACTAACTTCACCAACCTTGCTACCTGGAGCAGATTTGTGAAGATCCAACTCCTTTAACTTGGGATCGTGATCGGTTGCGATTTCAATTAAGTTTCTCTTATCATTGACATGGCCATGTTCCTTGTTATAAGCTGCGACGTCAGTTTCAGTGGTACTAGGGGCTGAGGTAGTAGAGCTTTTATTTTTCGAATCATCTTCACTTGCAGTTGATGATACTAAACCTGGAACTTCTTGAACTCCACCAACAGCTGCTGAGTTGTCTTTGCCAACATCATCAACAGTCTTGCTGGTCTTATGCTTAGGTGCTTCCTTCACATCATCGAACTGCTCCTCAGCCTCCTGGATAAGCGATTTGTCGTGCGTGTTGTCGCTGGAGCCCTTAATAGAGTTGTATCCAACGGCGCCAGCCGCAGCACCTAAAACAGCACCAGCAGTAGCCAAATATCCTTTAGATGACGAAGAGCTTTGTCCTGGATCCTGCTTAGCAAGATCGTGAGTTGGAACAGTGTCCTTTTGACTATTGGTATATTCTGGTCCTTTACTAGAAGTGTCATTTACTGGCTTTATAGCAGAAGCATCTTTATCTTCACCAGAAGTATCCTTTTGTGGAGCTTTCTCAACATCTAGCCCTTTATCGGAACCATCCTTGCTTGAGGCATCAGCTTGAGACTTCTTGTAGCCTCCGTATCCAACAGCAGCAGCAGCACTTCCGAGCACACTACCAAGAATACTAGAGCTGTTACTCTCTTCTTCAGAATCAGGCACTTCGTCAAGATTAGGAGATTGAACTGATTTCTGTTTACTCGTCTTCAGTTCCTTATCCTTCTTTTCCTTGTTAGCCTTTTCTTTTCCAGCTGCTTCAGCTTCTGCCAAAATTGATTCTTCATTGTTTGCCTTCTCTTTTCCGGCTTCGTATGCATCGTTAATTACCATCTTATCGTACTCGGGGCCTGATGTGGCAGCAGTGTATCCTTCATAACCAAAGGCTCCGGCAGTGGCAGCACCAACCGAGGCAACTGCCATTTTTGCAGAGTTAATCAATCCTCCAGAGCTGGTAGTCGAATCTGCAGAAGAAGTACCAGGAGATTTGCTGAGATTATCCGCAGGAAGATTTGCATCTGCTTTCTTGGTATAAGCACTGTCCTTAGTGAGCTCAGGAGAGTCTTTATAAGTTCCTTTAGGAGAATCAGAATCAGCCTCAGAAGACTTTAAGGCATCGACTCCTAACACACCAGCAGCAACTGCACCAACGGCAGCAGCAGCTCCAGCAGCTCCATCCAAAAGCCCTGGTTTATCGGATCCGGCTCCTTCAGGCACCGTCGATTTATTGTTTGCTTCATGTCCCGTAGGTTTTTCTGTAGCATCGCTTTTGTTGACAACCTCGTAATCATCGAAGGTTTCCTTCGAATCGAACCCCATAGTGTTGTTTGCAAAAGAACCAACAGCTCCTGAGAATCCGGAATTTGCAGACGCATTCGCATTCTTATCTTTAGGATCGGCCGCGTATTTTTCACCATTTTTCGCAGCCACCGCACCAGAGTCGTACGAGGCCTTGGAAACTCCTTCCTTATAAGCGTCGCTTGTTTCCTGGGTACCATCAGAAGGAGATTTTTTGCCTAAGCCGACATAGCTAGCAACTACGGCAGCGGCACCAGCGGCAGCACCGGCACCAGCGGCAAGGTAGCCGGAGTTGTTCTTGCCCGTTGGAGTGTCAATTGGCTCGTGATAGAGGGCAGCAGTGGAAGCATCATCTGCAGCACCTGTAGCATTTGGCGATTTACCATGAAGTTGGTTGATTTGATTCTGAGTTTCATTGATCTTCTTGTCTAATTCTTGAATTTCACGATCATAATCAAAATCCTTACTCGAAGGTGGAACCCCAGCATTTAGGGCTGGAGCATTGGTGGATTTAGTACCAGTTCCAGCAGATTTACCCAATGGGGTGGTTGTGCCGAAGGCACTAGAAGAGACTTCGTGTTTGGATCCATCTGGGGCAGCACCAGTGCCTGCAGTTGAGGATTTGTTGGTGCTTTTCACTCCCAAATCTGCAGCAGCAGCACCAGCGCCGGCAGCAGCAGCCTCAGAAATGATATTGGTTTCTCCTTTGTTAGCGTAACCGGGAGCAGAGGAAGAGCCAGGAGCACCAGAAGTAGTTTGCTTGTTGGTACCTGAAGAACCTCCTATGTCTTTGCTGGAGGTTGCAGGGTTCTTATTGTGGGAGCCAGTAGCAGCGGCGGCAGCAGCAGCAGCAGCACCGCCAGAAGCCACACCAGTAGTACCACCAGTGGTTCTCTGCTTTTGATGGACTTTGTCGGCTACAGCAGCAACGCCTCCGTTATTGTATGCAGATTTGTTTTGCTGATGAATCTCTGAGGGATCTTCATGTTTACCTTCGCCAGAAAGAGGTTGAGCGTCTTTGTCTTGAGACTTCGATGCGGAGGAAGACTTAGGCTTTTCTTTTGAACCTTGGGCTTTGCCAGCATCGTAAGCTTGTTTTTTGAGATCTTCCAATTTTTTTTCTTCTTCTTGCTGCTTCTGGTAAGCAGTTGGAACCGTTTTCAAGTTACGGTCACGAGCTACTTCCGCACGCGTAGCTTCAGTATGTCTGCCATCATAATCACTACCATAAATTCCACCCTGGGTGTCTTTGGGATTGAAGAACACACCAGTTCCTTGAGTAGCAACTGCATCGTTACCGTAAGAAGGATTATGATTCTCAGTCATTCCTTGGGCATTGTCCTTGACGTCATTGGTAGTGCCAGCAAATAAATCTTTAGAATGATCGTTTTCACCTGTAGCAACCTCTGTGGGTAACTTTTCATTGGCAAAGTCCCCGCCAGGATCTTTCTCGACCGGCTGACGATTGACTTTTGGTGGTCTAGTAACAAGCTTACCCACAGATGAGGCACTGATGACTCTGCCTTTCGACGAAGTGGCACCGTAACCATCACCTTCATAACTCTTTCCTTGCACAGGAGTCTCATGTCTTGTCTTATGTTCTTGTTCGGCTCTGAGTTGGCCCTCAGCATAGGCCAATTCTTTTATGTTTTCATGAGCATTGGTGTTGGTGGACTTGGAGGAGGATTTTGTAGAACGGGGAGATTCTGGCTCAACATTTGAGCTGGATCTAGAGTGGGATTTGAAGGGTTTTTTCAATTTGCTGAGAAAACCACTTTTCTCTTCGGAACCCTCTGCTGGTGACATTATTTGTATTGTTTCAGTTTTAAATCAAGATTTATAGACCAATTGGATGGGACGGTTCAATTGATATAAAATTCGATAATTGATTTTAATGAAAAAAAAATGAATGGAGGGGGATTCGGACCCCTTATAATTCCCTTCATGACAAATTGGTCTCGCATAGGTTTACATGACTGTTATAGCAACCAACCTGGTACAGTGCAGAATTTCATTAAATAAAGTTTGACGAAAAAAAAAAATTTATTGTTCTACATAACCCACACTTTTGCTGTTTAAAATTCATCACCAAATTTCAACGTCAATGCCATCTGGCTAAGCAATCGTCATTCACATCTCAACATAACAAAGAACATGCCATTGAATCCACCGTGGTGATAAATAAGGTCAAGACCCACACTAGTACCCTGCATGCTCTCCTCAATTATTCCCCGTGCTATTGTTGCTACCTGGTGCCTCAAAATCGAGCAATCGAAAAATAGCAACCAATAACCAGCAAAGATCTCACCAGTGAGATAGAATAAGGAGGTTGTGCGACACCACAGAATGACAACGCTTCTACGATATACCAATGTACGTCTGTTAACTGTTTCAGTTAATGAAAAGTGTATGACTTCATCTTGCGTCTGCACTTTGTTCGGTGCAGCTAAAAAATAATTCGGGCATAGCACAAAACTCATCCAGGCCTCGTGAGTGATTCCATCATCTGCTAGTGAAACCTCTTCCGGACAAAGAGGTGAGGCTCTCGAGAACAAAGGCGATGGTGAAGAGTACCCAAAGTACCCCAAAGCACACCTAAGCACCTCAAAGCAGTCTCAAACCTTCTCTTTTTCCGAATATGGAAGCTCTTCCGAGGGAACCTCTATACTCACAGGCTCACCATCCAATATCTTTTCGTCAAGATTTGACACTGGTCCACGGTAGTGCCTGTAGCCGTAGACGAAGTAGTACACTAAAGATAAAATCCAGACCCCTCCAGCAATCACACAAGAGTAGTTCATTGACTTGTAATCAGGATGGTTTGAGTCGGGAAACATCGCCATTACGATGACATAACACTCCCATAACACTGTAATATAGTTGATTATGGTAGACAATGTATTTCCGAACCAAAAGGGACCCGGAATGAATCTCAGTTTGCCAAGTGGAAGGAGTATAAGTACAAGTGGCACCCCCCAGGCCATGAGATTCCCAGCCAACCCAAGAGAGAAGAGAGCGCTGGCAGCGGTGGTATTGACGAGGATTAAGAGGCCCAAAATCAACGAAAAGACCCCACCGAAAATCGAGGCTCTGATGGGGATCTTCAATTTGGGGTGGACGACTTTAACGTAGTTGTAAAAAAAGGGCAAACCATTGTCTCTAGCAAAGGCATAGATTTGTCTACTCAAAGCGATCAACAGGGAGATCCCCATCAACAAGTTGGCCACACTAATCAACGAAACCAACGCAATGGCCCACTTCCGGCCCAAGGCATCGTAGATTAATTGAGCCATCGCTGATCCAGTATCTGTCGTTAGCACTCGCATCACATCACCATCTTTGATCACCGCAGCGCAAACAATACAAATGAACCATCCGACTACCCAACACACTACGATAGAACCGATTATACCAATGGGTACCTTTTTCTGAGGATTTTTGCACTCCTCTGACATGTGCAAGCAGGAATCAAACGCACCGATGGTCCAGATGGCCGGTGTCCACGAAAGCATAAATGACCAGCCCATGCTCCAGTCTCGAACATTTTCAAACTTCCCGAAAATGAAGGCTCCATCGTTGAACCCATTTTTTTGGGCTCCAATGGGTACGGCAATGAAAAACAAAATAATAAGAAAGACGTTGACGTAAATTGAAATTGACTGCAAAAGTGCCGTGTTTCTTGTAGTGCAGCAACACACAAGAATTTCTACAATAACCGAACCAGCGAAAACACCGTACTCTTTGCCAGTGGTGATATTGAAGTCCCCATCTCGCGTTAGGTAAACAGCAGCAAGCACCTGGCCGGCAAAACCGTAGGTGATGGAGCAAAACCCGGCACAAAGTGCAAGAGTATTGGACACCCCAATAAGGAAACTTAGAGGGACCCTGATACTATCGTAGCAGTAGTAGTTGGCATAGTAGAACAACCCTCCAGAAGTTGGGATAGAAGAAGCCATGAAACTCAAGGAAACACCCATAGAAAGGATGAAGATTCCAGCCAAAAACCACCCCCACACCAAAGATGCCGGGCCACCTTCGAGTCCCATAGCCAACGTCACAGCAATACTAGGGAGCAACCCCATAATGGAAAAGGCAATCCCAAACACTTGGAAAGTGGAGTAGGATCTTCTGAGTTCCTGCTTGTATCCGATTTGACGCAAGAGATCCTGGTCGTCTTCTGCCTCGTTGGCATTGATAGAACGGATTTCAGACCGATTGGAAAGAATAGCATTGAGGTGCTGCGATTGAGTGGTGCGTGCCATGGAGAGCCCATGGGATATGTTGGAGAATGTAGTATTCATTGCCAGACTGAGATAGAGTTTTTGTTGTATAGAAATGGTATCGTATATATATATATATAGATTATTTATCTGCCCCAGATCTTCTGATAAAGCAGCAGCAGATGCCAAGTCTCTGATAAGGTTAGACATTCCTAAATCAGGCAGGTTGTGGGCAGATGTTCTTGATGCATCTTTGACGTGCTCGCATCGGCTATATTGGTGGTTCCGGATTATTTTGCGAGTGCTGCATGATACCCGCCTCCAACCAAATGCTGTCTAAAGTGATCTAGCGATACTATAAATAGGAAGAGGCATTATTCTGCGGACCAATTAAGGGCACGAAATGGGAATTTAGCGGTACAGAGGGACTGGTAACTCATAGTGTAAGAACGACTCACATGCCGCAGTAAGATAAGCTTTTGATTCTGCAGGAGAAAATGAGAATTGATAAGGTACTAGGACAAGGTTGAAAAAAGATTAAAACGTTATCTTAACTTTGATTATCACTGCAGCAGTAGAGTAGAAAGCGTAGGTGGACCCGAGAACTTCTATTGAGGCTCTCCAGGTTTAGGTGTGACTGGTCTTGTATTGTTCTGAAGAACAGGGTCTCATGGCCTCCACTTTAGGAAGTTCCATGCCCTCTCTTTTAGGCAGTTCCATGGCTTCGATATTTCTTGGGCATTTCATGCCCTCTATTTGCACTTCTTGCCCTCTTTGCTATTGTTTTGCATTACCAACCCGTAAGTTGCTTGGCTCCACTACTTGTACTCCGGCATTTTATTCGCTTTGTTGTACACCAATCGTGTCACCAACCACTCCAAACTCTCTTTGATACCCTGGTTCGCAAGTACCGACACTGGCAACAACTTCAGGTCCGTAGCCTCCAATTCACTGACAAGCAGAATAAACACCCCCGTCTTCAATGCCACAAGGTCCACCGCTTGTGGGAGATCTTGTTTATTGGCCATCATAAGAATCGGCACGTTAAGCGTGCTATTTTCTTCGTCCACCCACGATTTGTCGTGGGCAATCTCCATGAGAGTATCGTGGCATTCTTGGAATCTCTCGGTGTCGGTAGAATCAATGATAAAGATGATTCCATGGCACGATTTGAAGTATCGCGACCACATGCTACGAAGGGATTTCTGCCCTCCAAGATCCCAGAACTTTAGGTTGATATTATTGAATTGTGATGATAGTTGGGAGTCTTCTCCAGTCTCAAACCGGATGGTGGTGGTGTTTTGGCCCACTGTAGGAAGAATTCGTTTGCTTTTTAGCACATCGACGCTTGACATCCCAGACGACGCATCCTTGGATTTGGTCTTGGTTATAGGGTCCGTCGACAACGGGTAGAGGAGTTTGGTGTGCTCTAAGAAGGTCGTCTTCCCAGCATTGTCCAACCCTAGGATCAATACGTTGTATTGCTCTCGCTTGGTGTATTGGGTGTAGAGCGACGAGGCAAGATGGAACATTGGATTGCGGTCGATATCTTTGTAGCGAGAAGGAGCTGCTAATCCAATGAAGCGTTGTCGTGGTCAGATCAATGGCTGCTGCTGCTGCGGCGTTGGCGGATACGGTGTGTTTTGGCCGAGGAGTGTACTAGAAAAGAGTCGCGAAAAATAGTGAAAATCTTTTTTTTTTCACTACTTTCTTCTTTTCAAAGATGAGGTCCTATGGCAAAACGCCAAAAGCTCAAAGTTTTGGCAGAGAATGGACGTGGCTACGTGAATCGGTAGATCCAATTTGCTACGTATGTAATCTTTTCAAGTCAAAAAGAATCTAATGATGAAGAACTTGATAGGGACAACTGAGTTTACTATGACGAGAGTTGTTTTAAGATAGTAGAAAAAAACATATCTGAAGATTCGTGGAGATTGGGAACTATTTTACTAACATTTCAGGAACGAAAAGGATGCAAAAGAGACCATAACACCACGTAAGGCAGTGGAAATCGTGTAAATCGCTGTAGTTGTAGTTTGTTTACGAAAGTCAAAAAATCAAGTCTTCTTTTTACTTCTTTCGTCGTTGTGTACGGAGGTATTCTCATACTTTCGCACACTGATTTTATGGCCTTTATCAGTTGACAACCACTCTTCTTTATCTTCACGCCAAATGTCGTTTAAGTTTCCCTCTTTTAACTTGCAATCCATTCAGGACTCCTTGCCCAAGGTTGACCTTGAGAATATCACCAAATCTTTGTCCAATGTCAACCCAGGAAAGACCGTTGACCACTGGAAGGAATCGATCCAACCCTTCACCAACAAAACCACCCAGTACATCACCACCCAGTTGCAACAGGTGCAACAATTGGCTGCCACTCATACCAATTCGAACATCGAGGTCAGTGAGTTGCCTGGTGACTACTTGGAATTAGAAAACAACTGTGACTTGTTGTTGAAGTTATACACTGAGTTGATCCAATTCACCAACGACACCTTCAACAATGTTAGTTACGATTATCCTCCTGGTAACTATGCCATCACCAAGATCCGTGACGCACATGTGGGTTCTGTGATTGGTAATAAATTCAATCAGTTGAAGAATGTGTCTTCTCCCCAGGAGTTAGAAAAAGTGTTATTGGGGAGTGAACCAGAAGAGGAAGAAACTGTCAGCGTTCAAACTACGTCAGTTAACATCCCCAAAACTTTATATGGTCAATTATCAACCATCACTGCAAAACACGGTGACGAATTGAAGGCAAGCAATGAAGAATTATCCTTTGCTCTTTTCCAAATCTCTTCCACTTACTTAGAGATTGCCAACGCCAGATTAGACCAAGATGCTAAAATCATCCAACAGCTTAATCACCAATTGGTAACTATTTTAAACGAAAAGTTCATCAAGGTCAATGAATTGCGTAAGAAGGTTTACGCTGCCAGACTGGAATTCGATTACTTGAGATCGAAGTCTACCAGTGAAGACGAAGAAAATGAAGAATTGATTTCGAAGGAAGATGACTTGGTGAGTGCTACTGAAGTTGCTGTGCTCGAAATGAAGAAATTATTGAGACCTTCGAAGAACATTAACTTGTTAAAAGTCTTTGTTGCTGCTCAAAAAGAATGGTTTGAATTGAGTGCCAAAAAATTGACTTCTTTATTAGACAATTTGGAAAAGATTGAAATCCAAGAAGACGATGAGGAGGATTTGGAATGAGTGTGCGCTTCTGATCTCGCACTGCGTTTACTTGTAGTAGACCTATATATTTGTGTATTCCGTTGTTACTTTAATAATCATCAACCTCCTGTGTTGATGCGTTCTAGACCCTTTCCAGTATATGTTATCTGCCAGTAGTTCTTATCAGCAACCGGATGTACTGGTGTTTACCAGACGCGCGATGAGGCAAAAGTGATAAATTTATATCTAGCCACTTCCCCATCTTTTAACCATGTCTTCGGGGGATAAAACCCAGCCATCCTACAATGACAAACGGAATGTGGTTAAAAAGGCTCATTTAATTGAGCCAATTATACGGCATCGGATTCAAGACTCAATTTTTTACAAGCAGCATTTGTTCTTAACCAATGAGCTGACAATCTTGCCAGTCATCGTCAGTAACGTGCATTCCATCTTCGGCACAGATGCCACTGGTCGTCCGTCGCTGTTTCTATGTTGTTTGCTCCGATTACTCGAGATCGAACCGCTGAAACCAGTGATTTCGGTGTATCTAAATCAATTGGGCTATAATGAGTTCAAATATTTGACAGCTTTAATGCTAATTTACGTGCGGTTGGTTTACAGTTCTGAAGAGGTTTACGTGATTTTTGATGAATATTTATCTGATTATCGAAAACTTCGGGTGAAATTGAAATCTCCAACCTTCACAGATAGTATGATTCCAATTCACTACGCTCTCACCTACGTTGATGTCTGGATAGACGATTTATTGACAAAGGAAAGAGTGGTTGATATCATTCTTCCGCGCTTAGTAGCCAGGCAAATTTTGGTGGATAGAGGTGTGATTGCTCCTAGAAAGTACTTGGTAGATAGTGATGAAGATGAAGGGGCCAGTAACGACAAGGGAAGCGACAGCTACGAGAGTGACAGTGACTGATCGAGTGAACTGCGATGTTGTACAACACATTGTGTCTTAAAACTTCATGTTAATATGAAATGATTGCTAACTCGAGATCAAAAAGGTATTAAAACCCAGTAGAAAGAAAGTCTCGGTAAATAATATTATCTGCTGGGACTACGTGGGAAGCAAAAATATTGCTGCCTTGTTAAGAGTTTCCTCTCAGATGTTCATTCTGTATAAAATCATTTTACATATAATTTACCATAATGGCATTTACTTCAATCTTGCACACAATTCTCTGTATTCTGATCATTTCATACCTGTAAGCCAGACCAGAATCACACTCTTTTTCTAGGCTTTGCATCTCCGTATGATGACTATTGTATGACCGGGCGCGGATATTTTCTGTATGCATATGCAAGAGGATTTCTGTAAACCTTGCACACCTTTTGCAGCCACTTTCCTACTAACAAAGAATTGTGTTGTAGGAACGCTACTACAGAGTAGCCAGCCTGTTTGATACAAACCTTTCAAACCAATTACTCTTTGTGGTGTGTCGACAACTCTGAGAGCGAGAATTCTCTGGATAACATATAGTACTGTTGATATGCTCACCTCTCCGTTTCCCTCGAATTAGGAATCAGCCATCGTCACATTTATATGCTCCTATAACTCCCTCTCCATGGCACTCTCCATGGCACTCTCCAACTCCAATGTCTTTATTCGTGCTTTCACGCTCTCTAAAAAACAGCTCAAACATTTTACCACGCCCTCACTTTGTAGTTGATCATCAGTCACACCTCTGCCTCGTATCCATGTTTCCAAATTTTCGCCAACAATATTTTCAGAGCATTCCAGACCAGAGTCTGAACTCGAATCTGTGAAATACTGCAACAGATACACTTCTTCGTCCATAGCTCTGACTCAATATGAATTTCCACGAACGCACATTCGTTCTACTCAAAGCACATTCCAGGCAGTCCTTTTCTCTTTCAGCATCCACAGACACCAAAATACTTCTTCAACATCCACAGACACCTTGGTTCAATATCCACAAATAGCTAAAGCCGTGCTTCGACACCCGTGCACCGGAAAAGGTCTTATATGTACTCCGCGCATAAGGCACACGAACATGTCAAATTTCATCTTATCTCCACTACTTCTTCTTCACTGGAATATATGACGATCCTTTTGAAATAAACATGGCAATCACGGTATTACCCCAAGGCAGCAATGCCAGTGTTGCCTCTGCACATGAAGCGTCCAAGGCAAAAATTATCTCCGTTGTATTCCTCTTCCTTCTTTCGTTGTTGACCTTTGTTACCCAGACAGAGTTCACGTCCCAGGCGTACCAGCTTGGCTTTAGCGAACCGATTATATTGTTATTGGTTACTCATGGATCATGGTGGATTTTATGGCCATTACAAGTCTTGGTGATTTCGATATGGAGAACTCTTAGAAAAGTTAAATCTCAACATCAAGCTAAAACAGCAACTTATGTGACATTAGGTGACGACCCTACTAATATCCAATATCAAAGACTTAATTCTGCTTCCCAGTTACTAGAACACAACCAAACTCCAACCACAACCTCGCAGTTTGATGTTCCTGTAACAACCAAACCAGTTAACTACATCACCTACTTCAAGAAATGCGTTGTCAAGCAATTCCATAACGTTTATCATACTTCCATCTTAGTTTATGAAGCCAATGTCAACGACGATAAGTCCACTGATAATCTCAATCATTTGATTGACCAAAACCCTCGTGTGTCCAACTCCAGCTCTATTACTGACTGTGTTACAACCTTTGTTGCTACTCCTGCTATCAGATACATTTTTGGGAAAACTCTTATAATCGCTGTGATCCTTACGATTGCAGGCTCTACCTGGTACGGAGCCATGTCTTTGACTTATGCCTCGGACGTTACTGCCATTTATAACTGCTCTGCGTTCACTGCTTACGCTTTTGCTATTCCGTTGTTGAACGAGAAGTTTTCCTGGTTGAAAGCCAGTTCGGTTGTGATTGCTATTGCTGGTGTGTTTATTGTTGCGTACTCGGGCACTGATAGTGTGCCAAAAACAGACAACGACAAGGAATTATACCCTTACAGATTCTGGGGGAATTTAATTATTTTGATCGGTGCCATATTGTACGGGTATTACGAGGTTCTTTACAAGAAATACACCTGCATTCCTGACCACTTATCAAAAGTAATCACCCCTCGTCGTCAAATGACATTTGCTAACTTCATTATGGGACTATTTGGAATCTACACCTTCATTATCCTTTCCTTGGGAATTTTATTAGCTCAAGTGTTTCATATTCATAACTTTACCTACTTTAACTATGGGGAAAACACAACCACAATTTGGCTATGCGTGTTTGGCTCTATTGTGTCCAACTTATCATTCAGTGCGCTGTTCTTGTCGTTAATGGCGTTGACTTCGCCTGTCTTGTCCTCCGTCAGTTCTTTGTTAACTATCTTCCTCATTGGAGTAGTGGAATGGTTGTTGTTTGGAAATAAGCTTGGCTTTCAGCAATTACTTGGTGATTTGTTTGTGGTGATTGGTTTTACTATCTTAACAGCTGCATCGTGGAAAGAAATTAGTGAAGGTAATGATGATGATGACGTTGAAACAGTTAGTACTTATTCGTTTGCTGTTAGTACTGATGGTTCGTAGGAACATTCACATATATTCAAATAAAAAGTTAAATCATGGACCGATGTGTAATAGTGAATTTTAAAATTTCTGATCAGAAAAGCAAATTTCTTCGAAAAATTCAATTAATTCAAATATTTTTAAAAAAAATTACAATTTCAAGTCAATAAAATCATAATTATCGAAGTTTCATTGAAGCCATATAGTATTTTAATTATACAAATAAAAACTATACAAGTGTCGTAATTCATAATGACGGATTACGTAACCGTCATTCTGTCCTTTTCACATAATTTTCACCCCGAAACTTTCATTATGAACATTGAGGCCATCCTGATCCTTTTCTACTTGTGGTTCGAATTTACCTCCGGCTAGCAAAGAGAAGCATTTAATAGGACTCGAATACCTACGCTTTTTCAAACAGTGAGAAGGCTTTCTTGAAAAACCATCGCATCCAAATAAATATTGATCTTCAGTTTCTTCTGATCCATAAACAGAATCATTGAATAGACGTTTTAGGGCATCATAAGGCTCATTATCCAATAATGCAACACTAGGAATCAAAATATCCAATTGAGCTTCCAATTTAATTGCGGTAGTATTATCATCATGAAGAGCGTAGATAATTAATCTTTTATCAATAGTAGAAGAAATTAGGTAAATTGGATCAAATTTGGAGATGCGATTAAATTTACTAACTTTACCGCCATTATTGCTGATAGCGAACTGAATATTCATTGTTGGACCAAATTTCAAATTATCATAAAAGTTCACGATTTCAAAAGATTGCAAGTCGACTATTCCAACTTTTGATACCGTATCACTGTACAATAAGTAGCGATTATTATTAAAAGGAATCAATTTATTGATAGGGAACTGGGATAAATGAAGCACTCTTATTGGATATACCCCCTTTTTGATATCATAAATGGACAAATTACCAAATTGACTACCACAAGCTACAATGCTAGAATTAGGTTCAGATTCCCCAAGATAGCAGATGGAAATTATCCAATTGGTAATGACATCACCAGGAGAAGCTTTATAGATGAAATCCTCTTGTTTCGAGCAAGATATGAATTTCGGCGAAAGCTTTTGCCTTGAATGAAAGGAACCTCTTAGGTTCAAATTATTGGATACTCTTCTGATCAATCTTCTTCTATCCGGAGGTTCGTAAGTTAAGTTTATAGTCGAACGTAATTCACTCGATAGGATTTGAATATCCTGGTTAATGGAATCGAGTAAATTGGGGCTACTGATTGATAATTCCACTTCGTAAATTTTCAATTCGTTATTCTTGCCAGCAGAAAGGACCCTGAATTTATCATCGGTTATCACCATTAACTCAACCGTGGCCACCGGACTTTCGATCAAGTACACTTTATAGCTTTCGTCAGCATCGTCATTGATCAAATCCCTGAAGATTAATTTCCCTTCACTAGAACAACTAAACAAGTACTGATCATTGATGAACCCAATCGCAATAATCTCATCATTATATCGATTGTTGGAATTCTTCCATTCTTTGAATAGCTTGTAGTTTTTCTGTCTAGTTCCCGGCTCTACATTATCTTCATATAACTGGATCAACCCCGAAGATCGAGCAATTGCCATATAATTTTTTTTTTGAAACTTGAACACGATGATTTTTTGGATATAATTCTTCTTTCCTTCTTGACAGAATTCTGCTTTTTGTTTGGCTACAACTTGGTCGTTGGTGGTGGACTTCAACCGGAGCACCTTTAAGCTGCCATTATTCTGGGACGAAAGTAACAAGTCTAAGTTCATTTCGTCGCGGGAGACAGTGGAATGGATATGGTATCTAATTGGTAATGAAGTGGACTGATGGAGCGGTGATGGAGTGGACTGGTTGTGGGGCGGTTATGGAGCGGGGCCCGATTTTGGTGGTTATTACTAACCTCCGGCGATTACTCCAAATGTTTTGACAAAAATCTAGCAAATGAAAAGAAAAAAAAACTTTCTTACCGCCCAGTCAACTGAATGCACCGTAATGTCCTTATTTTTTGTTGGTGTTTAGCCGGAATGATTTGGTAGCAAGAAGAAAGGGGATTTAACTTTGATTTGTGTAGTGGGCCCTCAAATGAAGCGTGACTGAAGGAGATTTTCTGGTGGTTTCGCAACATAATCTGAATTAAAGAATTAATAAATTCATCAATTAAACATAATAATATAAAAGACAAAGATGATTAAACTGTAAACGATGACAACTTGCCATTCCAGTGGTTGAATATAATTGAGCACCTTTAGCCAGAACTTTATGGTCACTATACTTATTGGGGTGCAGTGTTGCTCTAATCATTCTCTTGACCCAACTCATCATTCATGTCAAAGCTGCTAGAGCTATTGAATTAAATAATTAGTGCTTTGCACGAACGGCCCTCTGCTTAATTCAAGCAACACTGATGTCTGCCAATCAGTATGTTTCATCTTCAGCTAATGTCACCAACACATTATCATTTTGTTGAAGAGAAAGGATTGTAGTGGTATGGCATTATACAAGGCATAAGACAGCTACTTAAGATTTGACAGTAATGTTGACAACTCCCTAGATAAATCTTTCTTAATAAATAAATCCCAAGAATTGAGCTGCTCTTTGATATTTCGGTTTGGCGGGCATTAATTCACTTGTGGTCTCGCTCAAGGCAGCCTCTCTTTTCATACTACT
Source organism: Isabelozyma heimii (assembly GCA_030555995.1). Lineage (NCBI taxonomy): Eukaryota > Fungi > Ascomycota > Pichiomycetes > Serinales > Metschnikowiaceae > Isabelozyma > Isabelozyma heimii. The sequence continues at coordinate 139,174 of JANIVW010000022.1, forward strand.
TGCTACTCATAAATCATCCAATTCTGTTTCTGCTTGTTCCAGCTCCAAGACCTTCTTTGCTTGTGGCAGCCCCATCATGGGCCCACCGCCTCGTAAAGGCTTAACTATGTGAAGATTGAGGCCTACCTTCGGCGATAAGGGTGACGATGCCGTAACTGGAAGAGAAGAGGTAGGAGTTGTTGCTATTGCCGGTTCTTCATGAGAGGTCTTTACCTGAACATCCAATGTGCCATTGAGCTTATCTTTCACTGACAAGAGCTTGGTCTCAAAATTCTTCGATTCATGGTTTATCTGAAGTTGCTGGTTATTGAGTAGAAATTTGAGTTTATTGATTTTGGCGTCCCGAGACTCAATCACCATCTCACTGAGAAGAAGGTGCTTTTTAAGGTTTACGTTGATTGACTCCACATCATTCAATTTATCGTTCAAAAGGTGAAGAGCGTTTTCGAGCTTGAAAAGGTCCAGACTATCTTGATGACTAGTTTTGAGACTATCCATCTTCATCGTTAATAACATAGCTTCTAGCTCGGCAATTTTATTATCTCTTCTCTCTAGTTCTTCAGCATATGCGGTTCTAGTCAGATGGTGAGGAACCGGGAGCTTAGATGGGGTACGAGGACTGGTGAGAGTGTTCTTTTTCCAATATGGTGACTTGCTTGTCTCACTCCGTAGACTAAAGAGATCATTTTCTAGTTTCGCAATATACTCTTGGTTCTTTTCATTGATTTTTTCAAGTTGAAATACTTTCTGCTCGAGCTGATTTACGCTGAGTTCTGGGTTCAAATGAACCTTATTCTTGATGAATTTAGCACGGGAGCCAAACCTCAAAGTTGATAAGGTCTCCATCTCATTGATGGAACTTGGAGAACAATTGAGAACTAATGTCGTTTTGGAGTTTCCTCCTAGAGACTCCTGAAGGATTCTAGTAAGCTTCGAATCTCTATAAGGAACATGGGTGGCCTTGGGATCTGTCAAACTATTTATAACTAATCCTAGCGTCGATAATGAACTATTAATTTTCTTTGCTTCTTGTAAACTCTGTCCGAATGTGCCAGCTTTGGTCATTTTCTCTGATCCCGCCAAATCTACAAGGAACAAAGTACTCTTTTTGACATCTTCTGTGTCCATGTTCTTTTGACTGAGCTTTATTTGGAATATGGCATGAGATCGGGACGATTCAAAGTTCATATTGGTGGAAATCACCGCCCGATTCCTTAGACCCTGCTTCAAAACGTGATAAAGTTCGGTGGAAGTACTTACAAATGCTTGAGATAACCCTTTGATGTGGATGCCATTTACTTTATCTTCGTGGATGTTATACTGAATAGTGCTATCAGGGTTTAATAGATCTTTAATTTGCTCCATGTAGATCTCAAAATAGCTAGCAGATACAGTATATTCGATGTTGCTGGCTCCTACTTGTATGAGATTAAATAAATCGTCAATTACTCGAGGAATTATCCCTTTTTCTTCTTCGTCCTTCCCATACATTGTATACGATTTTCCTGCTCCTGTTTGTCCATAAGTAAGCACAGTTCCATTATAGCCTTTTAAGAACTCACCTAATGTTTGCTTAACACAGGAATTGTATAAAGGATGCAAATTGGCACTGTAAACGCCATCAAATGTGAAGGGGTTGCCGGAAAAGACTACAGTTTCGTTGTCGATTAACTTGGCGTCTGAGGTTTCATTGCCCAAAGGTGGCCGAAATCGACAGATAACTTGAATGCTGGAACTAATGTCTTGAACGGAGGGATTAGGAGACTTCATTGGCGAATCTAACTTGCGCGACCAAGTACGTTGTGGAGTTGTTGCCATTGCTGAAGTGAATGATGTGAATGGAGTGAAGATGTAAATACGCGCTGGAGAACTGAACTGGAAGGAAACGAAAGTGAATTAGGAACTGGGGGAAAATGAAAACGAACTAAAGAATGAAACAGTGATAACTTAAAACGATCAACGTACAACTGTGTCTTAACAAGCTAATAAATGGCGGCCGTGACGTAGCCTTATCTACCCATCAACCAGAAGTTTAGTCCTCTTTACAACGATGTTAATGTTTTGATTTTGTGCCAGTCGCGGGGGCACGGGCATTTAACCGATATTGGTGTACGGGTCATAATCATCATATGTACGGATGTTTCGCGATGACTCCTAGCTGACTCGGGTCACCTCCAGCCCCATATGTGCTGCTCTTCCTATCGGACCCTGCCCATTGGAACCTACATGAGCTACAATCTTGTACGTTGAAAGTAGTTCCAGCTCTACGAGCCAACTACGACATCACCTGTTTTCAACAATGCAAGGAACCGAATCTGGGGCTGGGAGAATGAAAAATTTTCCAAAATTACTACCTTGCACGTGACTTCCATTCCAATTCAACCTGAGTCGCATTAAAATTACGATGATTCATAGCTGTGAAAAAAGTATATAACGACTGGAAATCGTGCTAAACGTTTTATACTTTTTTTTTTAACCAATCCTGCCACCCTAACATTCACCCAACCACCATGTCCACTCCACAACAAATTGCTCAGACTTTCCAAAGATCCATGAGTATTTCTGGCTCATCCCCTAATGCCGTTTCAACTTCACCAACTCAATCGTATTTAACACAATACTTCCCAGGTCATAAGACATCTAAAGCTTTGAAGCCATTCTCTACTGGTGATATCAAGATTCTTTTATTGGAAAATGTTAACGTCACCGCTATTGAAATCTTCAAGAACCAAGGTTACCAAGTTGAATTCTACAAGAGTTCATTGCCCGAAGACGAATTGATTGAAAAAATCAAAGATGTCCATGCCATTGGTATCAGATCTAAGACCAAGTTGACGGAAAAAGTGTTATCTTACGCCAAAAACCTTGTGGTGATTGGTTGTTTCTGTATCGGTACCAACCAAGTGAACTTAGAGTACGCTGCCAAATCCGGTATTGCTGTGTTTAACTCTCCATTCTCCAACTCCAGATCAGTGGCTGAATTGGTCATTGCTGAAATCATCACTTTGGCAAGACAATTGGGAGACCGTTCCATTGAATTACACACTGGTACCTGGAACAAGGTTAGTGCCAAATGTTGGGAAATCAGAGGTAAAACTTTGGGGATCATTGGTTATGGTCATATTGGGGCACAATTGTCAGTTTTAGCTGAAGCCATGGGTATGAATGTTATTTACTACGACGTGGTGATGATCATGTCATTAGGTAACTCCAAGCAAGTTGAAACTTTAGACGAATTATTGTCTAGAGCTGACTTCATCACTTGTCATGTTCCTGCTCTTCCTGAAACCAACAACTTGTTGAGCGCTCCGCAATTCGCTGCTATGAAAGACGGTGCCTACGTGATCAACGCTTCTAGAGGAACTGTGGTGGATATTCCAGCTTTGGTGCAAGCCATGAAATCAGGTAAAATTGCCGGTGCTGCTCTTGATGTTTACCCTCATGAACCTGCTAAAAACGGTGAAGGTTTATTCAACAACCAATTAAACGACTGGGCAGAAGAATTGACTTCTTTGAGAAATGTCATTTTAACTCCTCACATTGGTGGTTCTACTGAAGAAGCCCAATCAGCCATCGGTGTTGAAGTTGCTGCAGCTTTAACCAAATACATCAATGAAGGTAACTCCAATGGTGCAGTGAATTTCCCAGAAGTTTCTTTGAGAGACTTGGACTTGGACCAAGAAAACTCCGTCAGAGTCTTGTATATCCATCAAAACGTTCCTGGTGTTTTGAAAACCGTCAACAATATCTTATCCAACCATAATATTGAAAAACAATTCACCGATTCTAGAGGTGATGTTGCTTACTTGATGGCTGATATCTCCGATGTGGATAATGCAGATATCAAGTCCTTGTATGAACAATTGGAACAAACTCCATACAAAATCGCAACCCGTTTATTGTACTAAACTTTTAAATACTTTACTCCTAATACTATCACGTTAATTAGCATTCTGTAGTACAGTTGTGTTAGATCTGAGACAACGAAATCACCAAAACTCATTTTCACCAGTCATGAAGTCCAATAGAGTAACTTCAACTCAAGTTCCAGATCACGTTTAACTCTCGCTCTCTATTTGCAGCAATCACAACTGCCCTAGCTATGTAGTGAAATCCCCCACAAAAAATCCTTTCAGTCTCTTCCGAGCACCTGCTCCCTCTCAGAAGCACCATTCTTCTATCGTGATCTCATTCACTCTCCGCCAGTCACCCACCTATGCGTCCACTTGCTCCATTACATCTATCATTGACGCCCGTGCACCAATTTTGCAACAGCTAGTCGTGCGCAATTCAACCACCGCGAAATCAACTGGTGGCAACACAACTACTTTCTTTCCATTACATTAACCGACCACTAATCCATAATCTTTGTCAATTTGTTGTAATCATCATGGCATTGGTGTCCGCAGCTCCGTACTTGGTGCTATTAAACGAAGAAGATGCCGGCTTAAAACAGTACGCTTTAACCTCCCTCAATGGCGTGGTGGACCAGCTTTGGGCAGAAATCGCCAACAACATCACCGACTTGGAGGATTTATATGAAGATGAGTCGTTTGATAAGAGATCATTGGCAGCATTGATATTATCCAAAGTCTATTACAATTTGGGTGATTTTGAAGCCTCAGTGAAGTACTCCCTCTACGCCGGCAATGAGTTTAACATCGAAGAACAGAGTCAGTACATAGAGACAATTGTTTCTCAATGTATTAATCTCTATACCTCATTATCCCAAAAGAAATTCGAAGACGATAGTCAAGAAATCGATGACAGATTAAAGGCGATTTTCGAAAAAATGGTGGATAAATGTGTCATGGCCAATGATTTGAAATTGGCATTGGGAATTTCATTGGAAAGTTACCGTTTAGATATCGTGGAATCAATTCTTATCTCTCAGATTACTAAAGATGAAGAAAATGCTATCAATCTAATCAATTACGTGTTGGTTTGTTCCAATACCGTCATTAAGAATGCTCAATTCAGAACCAAAGTTCTCAACAATTTGATTGAATTATTATTATCATTAAAGAAAAACACTGACTTTTTCACCATTTTCAAGATCATCGTTCAGTTAAATGACTCCAAATTGGCTAGTCAATTGTTCAAAACCTTAATCAAGAAGGAAGAAAAGTTTATTGCTTACCAAGGAGCTTTTGATTTGGTCAGTACCGCAACCCAGGAATTGTTGGATAATATCATCAATGATTTAAAAGCTGACGCATCCTTTGACTCTGTTCAGCCTGTACAATCCAGATTATTGTTGATTTTGAGTGGAGTTCCATCTTGTGATTTGGACATCACTTTCTTGTACGAAAACAACAATACCGACATTACCATTTTGAATAAAACCAAAAATTTATTGGAAGGAAGAAGCTCAATTTTCCATTCTGCCGTAACTTTCGCCAATGCTTTTATGCATATGGGAACAACTGACGATTCCTTTTTCAGAAAGAACTTGGAATGGTTAGGTAAGGCAACAAATTGGTCTAAATTCTCCGCTACTGCAGCTTTGGGTGTAATTCATAAAGGAAATTTATCTCAAGGACGTAACATATTAAAACCATATTTACCGGGCTCTTCTGGTGCTCCCCATACTAAAGGAGGATCTCTTTTCGCTCTTGGCCTCATTTTTGCCGGACACGGAAGAGAAACTATCGATTACTTAAAATCCTTCATTGACGAACATGGTAATTCTGCCGGTACCAATGAAACCGATGTCATGTTGCATGGTGCTTGTCTTGGTGCTGGTGTTGCAGGTATGGGATCTAACAGTGAAAGTCTCTATGAAGCATTAAAGGTAGTTTTATACTCTGATTCAGCCATTTCTGGTCAAGCTGCTGGTTTGGCAATGGGTTTGGTAATGTTGGGTTCCGGTAATCAAGAGGCGATTGAAGATATGTTAACATATGCTCAAGAAACTCAGCATGAAACCATTATCCGTGGATTAGCTATTGGAATTGCTTTGTTAAATTATGGTAGAGAAGATGCCGCTGCTACTACTATTGATGAGTTATTGGGACAAGAAAGCGCCATCTTACGTTATGGTGGTGTCTTTACCATTGCTTTGGCCTATGCTGGTACCGGTAATAACGGAGCTATCAAGAAATTATTACATTTTGCTGTTTCTGATCCTTCTGATGATGTAAGAAGAGCCTCAGTTATGGGATTAGGATTTTTGTTGATCCGTGATTACACTGCAGCACCTCAAATTGTCGAATTGTTATCTCAATCTCACAATCCTCATGTCCGTTATGGTACCGCAATGGCTTTAGGTATTTCCTCTGCCGGTAGAGCATTACCTGCTGCTATTGAAGTTTTGGAACCATTAACTAAAGATCCTGTTGACTTTGTCAGACAAGGAGCTATTGAAGCTACTGCTATGATTTTAATCCAACAAACAGAGAAATTAAATCCCAAGGTTAAAAACTTCACCAAATTGTATGCCGATACCATCAAGAACAAACATGAAGATGCTTTGGCCAAATTTGGAGCTACTTTAGCTCAGGGGATCATTGATGCTGGTGGTCGTAATGTGACCATCAATCTTGAAAATTCCCAAACCAATACTTTAAATGTCAAAGCTATCGTAGGATTTACTGTGTTTGCCCAGTCATGGTATTGGTTCCCATTAGCACATTTCTTATCATTATCATTTTCGCCCACCTCAATAATCGCAGTCAGAGAAGACTTGAAAGTTCCTCAATTTTCCATCAATGTTCATACTAAACCCGACTTATTCCAATATCCACCCAAATTTGAAGAATCAAAGGAAAAACAACCAGATAAGATAGCCACCGCAGTCTTATCTACCACTGCAAGAGCCAAAGCGAGAGCGAGAAAGAATCAAGCCAAGAAACAAGAAGGTGATGATGATAAGATGGAAGTTGAGAAGGAAACAGTAGGAAAAGTCAAATTGGAGACTGAAGAGAAAACTACTGATAAAGAGGACAAAGAAGCAAAAGAGGACAAAGAAGCAAAAGAGGATAATGAAGCAGCTGTCATTCGGTATAGCAAAGTGCCATATAAGATTAATAATTTGACAAGAGTCTTGCCTGCGCAATCCAACTACGTTTCATTCACCAATGAAAGATATGTACCAGTAAAGAGATTCAGAGGTGGAGGAGGTATTATAGTAGTTGAAGACACCAAGCCTGAAGAGAAAGCGGAAATCATCAAAACTGTTAGACAATTGAACATAACTGAAGCTCCACAACCAGAACCATTTGTATTAAGTGGAGAGGATTTGGAGAATGATGAAGATTAATAATGGTGTATACATAAGATTGAATAAAAACGTACTAGATACATTGTAGGAATACAGAAAAGAAGTGAATATGGAAACCGTGAATTTTATACCAGTACAATAGCCGTTACAGGACGATGGTCACTCATTAAAAATCCGTTATATTCGGAAGGAAGCACTTCGTGCTTCAAAACAGTAATATTTCTCGGAGCCCATATGAAGTCAATTCGCTTCTCCTTCTGTTTAGGATTGAATCCTGTATCAGTAAACTCGTAACCCCGTCTTTCCTGACAACAATTAGCAGAGTCATTTAGGGTGTGCGATAATGTCTGATAAGCGATTTCATGTTTTTCGCTGTTGAAATCACCAGAAAGCAAGGTAGAACCGGAAGACTTGCTCATAATATCCATGATTTGTTTTGCGGAGTTTTCTTTTGCAACCTGCCCTTTATGATCGAAATGAGTGTTCAAGTAGGTGACGACTTTACCCAGAGAACGATGTCTTACCACTACAACTGTAACAATTCTTTCAAAGGCAGCATCCCAGCCTTTACTCGGACGATCAGGAGTGGTTCCTAACCAAACAGTTCGTCCGGAAACAAGATCCCAATCAGTGTTCTTGAACAAAATAGGAGCATATTCACCTTTTGTATGCCCATCATCTCTGCCAACACCAAAGTATGACCATTGAGGACCCAAGCCTCTCAAAATGTCATTCAATTGATTCTGCTTGACTTCCTGTAATCCAACCAATGTTGGAATGTTCAGAGAAACAGCGTAGTTGATGGCAGCAATGATCCCGTCCTTTCTAACTGACCAGGGCCTCTCATTCTCCATGGGCTTGGTAGCATCTTGTCGGATATTATGGCTATAGATCTGTATAGTCAATGGTCGAGGATCAGACACCCCCGGAAAGTGAGATTGCAGGTTATAGTTGGGTCCGTAGTTGTTTCCAGAGGCAACATTGGAGTTCTGATTGGCGCCAGGAGCAGCATTGGATCCATGACTGCTGCTATTTTTCTTCTTCATTTGTTCTTTAATGTAAGACTTACCAGCCGACATCACAATTGACTTGATGAATCCCATTATTGAGCTCTGATTGTTTAAATGATGAGTCTAAGAGGAATTGCAGTCGATTTATAGAGAAAAAAAGTAGTGGTTTTGAAATTCTTTTCTTTTTTTGAATTTACACAATAGAGATGTTTGCAGCGGAATGACTAAAATCTCAGCCGTAGATCTGAGATCGTAAAACTTTATCGCTAAGCGCCCATCACGCAAAAAAAAAGGTATAGCCCAAGGTGCACTGAGCGAGGACGATTTGAGAACAGGACGAAATAGCCAAGAAGAGCCATAGATATGTAAGGGGTTCAATAATGCAAAAATAATGAAGGATGCGAGGTTCGAACTCGCGCGGACAACCGTCCAACAGATCTTAAGTCTGCCGCCTTAGACCACTCGGCCAACCCTCCATATCGTGTGACTTTAAAGAGATTAAGCGTTAGCAATGCCGCAGTGCAGTTTACATCCGTACCTCCTAAAGCTATATCTATATAACTATATAACATATACAAACTCGTTCGTTTAAAAGTAAAAGAAGCAAAAAAGCAAATATCTATATAATTATATAACATATACAAGCTCGTTCGTTTAAAAAAAAAATGCAAAATTTTCATATCAGGAGCTAGAAGTCTCTGTACTAGGTGAAAGTCTCAGTTCTAACTGAGATCGCAAACCATAAAAAGATCATGTTGCTACGAGGAGAGTTGGCAACTTTCAGTAGCCAAGTTTCCCTATATACATGACATGCGATAAGCAAATATATTCATGTATGTCTTTTTCGACCTACTACCTATAAATCCTAATACCTTCCTACTAGTTATTTTTCAGAGAGATTTACAGGTTAACTAAAGCAGATAATCCATACCTTGATAGCAAAACATACTTTTATCCGGCAAAACAACCGAGATCGGGACAATGGGACTTTCCATATGAATTGATACTTTACTACGTATACCCACATGGGGATCTAGTTGGGTAAACATCAAACCATGCAACATTCTGCTAACTGCATTATATGCAATGGAGACTAAAAAGCCGTACACCAGTTTTCATATCTAGATCCTATCCCTTTTTTTCATGGCTATCGTGAAGTGGGCTTTTATTTCCAATTCATATCATATGAGTGTTAAACGGAATTGAAAGCTATCAACTCCACTAGACTAAGTCACGGATTAAATAGGTGAGCTTTGGAGCAGGGAAGAATTGGTTGAAGATGAGTCATATCTCTCACACCAAAGCTCCCAGACATCTCAAATTAGCTCTGAATAAATTAAGGTAGGAATAGTATATACACACAATAGGAATACCTTTCTGCTTCAACTGTATACCTCCATTTGATCAGCTGTCGAAACCCAGGAGGTACGGGTCTTTGTGATAATTGCATGACGCCACCAGATCAACATGAGCCTCAACCGAACATAAATAGGGCGTGTGGTCTAGTGGTATGATTCTCGCTTTGGGCGACGGCGCAGTTAACTGGGCTGACATTACACAAGCATGCGAGAGGCCCTGGGTTCAATTCCCAGCTCGCCCCTTTTTTTTAGGACTTTATATCTGCCTGATCTTCTCTCGAGAGCCCATCCTTTCCTGTGGAGAACACAGAGTCAACAGGGGTCGTTTGATGAAGGGGCCCACAACGCACACACCCCGCGACTTTTTGCAATTTCCAAGTTTCTGGCCAGCACCTGCGCCCGCACACTTTCCACAATACGCCCAAAGAGGAAAAGTAATGATTTTTCCCTCCAAGGGTTGCCGGAAGGAAACAGCAAAAAAAAAGAGAGCCCGCCAGAACTTCTTTTCTTTGCCTCTTTCCTCCATCAATAGCACCACAGGAGCCAATCTAACGTGACACGACCATGGGACTTAACAATCCAATCCCCAGAAGTTTAAAGAGCGAATCAAGGTACGTTTCGAGCGAATTTGCTGGCACTCAGTAGCAGAAAGCTGATGCCGGAGATACAACTTCAGTTCCGAGAACTAGATCACTAACTCGTCTATAGGAAGGCAGCTAAAGTTCTTGCTTCTTTCATCAAACCCAACCAAGTCGCTGGCCCCGACCAGATCATCCCGCCAAATGTGTTGAAGAATGCCAAAGGCCTCGCCGTTATCACCGTGTTGAAGGCCGGGTTCCTTTTCTCGGGAAGAGCAGGATCTGGGGTCATTGTTGCCAGACTCCCCGACGGGAGCTGGTCGCCCCCATCAGCCATCGTCACAGCCGGTGCTGGTGTCGGGGGTCAAATTGGGGCCGAAATCACCGATTTCGTGTTCATCTTGAACACCAAGGCTGCCGTGGACTCATTTGCCCAAATGGGATCGGTAACTTTAGGTACCAATGTGTCAGTTGCCGCCGGACCTTTGGGTAGAAACGCTGAGGCCGCCGGAACAGCATCGCTCAAGAGTGCTTCGGCAGTGTTTGCTTATTCCAAGACCAAAGGGTTGTTTGCTGGTATCTCATTAGAAGGTTCAGCCATAGTCGAAAGAAGAGAAGCTAACAGGAAGTTTTACGGGGAAAACTGTAAAGCCAGATTCATTTTATCTGGTAGAGTCGAAGCTCCTCCTGCTTGTGACTCCCTAATGAGAGTATTGGAAAGTAGGGTGTTCAATAATAACTTACCTTATGATGATGATGACTACGATGATGACTACTACAACGATATTCCTTCCGAGTTTTCAGACTCCACCTCGGAATATTCCTCTGCCAACCGGTCCTCCAGAAGAAGAAAGGGAAGTACTTTGAGTTCTAGAAGACCCAATTCGGACGATTACTCCGATGACTATTCCGACGATGATGATGATTATAATAGACGTCGTGGTCCGACCTCATCAAGAGCCCATAGAACCAACACCATCGGCAGTCGACAATCAGCCTGGGAGGATGATATTTACGATGGGTCCACTGCAAGCTCCAGAAGAAGGGGGGACAGTGATGTAGATAACTTGAGCAACCGTTTCAGCAACTCAAGAATCGGCAGTAGTAACGGAACCTCCAGCCCTTCGAGACCAAGCTCCAGTAAACCCAATTTCAACGGTTCCAGTAAATCCAACCAAGCAATTGCATTGTATACGTTCAAGGGAGAACAGAATGGAGACTTGCCTTTCACCAAGGGTGATGTAATTGACATTATCAAGAAATCAGATACTTCGGATGATTGGTGGACGGGTAGAAACAATGGACATACAGGTATCTTCCCTGCCAATTACGTTGAGTTGATTTAAAATCATCATCTCCTCAGTGTGTAAAATGCTCTTTGCCCATACACCTCGTTGTTTCTACGCTTCGTCTTCCTCGATAGAATCATATACTTGTGTACTATAACCAAAAAATCTAGTGGAACTATGTAGACATCCATGAATGTTGTTAAGCTCAATTCTTCAGTAATCATAGGTCTTTTTTAAATCAACTTCTGAGAGTAATAATAGCCTTTCAGATAAACTTCTGAGTATCTTTTTCAGGCCAACTTCATGCATGCTTAAATACCTGCTGAACAAAATGGTCCACCACAATCTTACCCTCGTCGAAGGTTGGATCACCGTATCTGACTATCGCCGCAGCATGAGAGGCTTTCGAATGGGTGATGAGTACTGGAAACTTCCTCCATGTCAAGGTATTGAGGTTTTCTACAGCCAATTCCTGGTAGGGATGAAGTTTGAGTTGGTACGGGTCGTCGAGTGATTTTTTGCAGCTGTCATCTTCGTACTTCTTGGCGTAATGATAGGCTTCGTTGTTCATAGCATCGAAAATCGATTCCACGAACCCATCGGTACGGTCTCCTACTGTGTTTTGTAGATCTCTTCCCAACGACTCCAAATACAGCTCATCGTCGTCTTTAACTTCTTGAGGAGGCTCTTCGTCAACCGCAGTGATGTCGTCACTGATGTACTCATACAAGTTGATCAAACTATTACTACTGTCTCGGAAGAATTCATTCACTCTTCGGTTTAACTTCACTCTTTGGAAGATCGAAGACCCGATGAAGCTGATGGCCCAGAGCGGGGTAAATAGAAGCAAGTTCCCCAACACTTTGACCCAGTTGAACTTCCGATGGAGGAAATTGCCGATTTCAGTGCTGTCACCGCTTAGTAGTCGGTCCGATTCCTTGCCCTTCTCGCTAGGTTTGTCGTTGGTGCTGTTGTCTTGGAGGAGAATTGGCCTGGAGAGATCAATGACCACGGGATCATAGCCGGCTATGTAGTGGACATTGTAGATGGAAGGGTCCTGGTTCACCATAGAGAGGAACGGATCACGGGATTCGATGGCAGAGGTGTACCAGCAGGTTCTTTTATCATTGATGATGTTAGCATACAACGCCCTATATTTGAACGATCCCAATGCCTGGAAAAACACTGAGTTAGGGTCGGCCATCCACACGACTAGCGGGAGGAGGTTTACGTTGGCGTTGTTGGTGAAGGATATGTTTTTGGAGTCTTTTAGAAAGAGCTGGCTGCCGGAGTGGGCCAAGAAGTAGGGGGTGAACTTGTTAAAGATTCGACAGCTAATTCCACTGCCTGGGTTCAATACTCCGACATGGGGCGAGCAAAAGGTCACGAAGTTGACAGGTTCAATGTCGTCAAAGTACTTTTGGTAAAATAGTACTCCGAGAGCGTACCGTGATATCAACCCACCCAAAGAGTAGCCCACAATGGAGAACCTGGTGACTGTGTTGATGCGAGCAGTCTCCGCCACAATTTCGTCGGAGATTCGCTTACCATTCACGTCTATACCGTCGTAGGTTAAAAACCCTGAGTGAGACCCTGTCTTATAGACGATGATCCGTTCATTCGTTTCAGTGGGGCGAATTTGGTGCTTTATCTGGGATTCGATGTATTCCAAGTGAGACGAGTTTCCCCAGAGACCATGAACTAAAACCACAAGATGATAATTGGCCATAGACGCAACTAATGCAAAAAGAAGGATCTAGTAAGAATAAAAAAGAAATACGCGAGCAAAAGAGAAGATAAAAATATTTCCGATCGGATACGGAAATGTCAAACAAAACGTCAAACACGAAGGTGAGATCTGATAACAATCGGATTAACAGTAAGACTCAAAGCAAGTTGTCACCGGATCCACTAAGGCTACAGACAATGCATTGGTTAGAATTTACTACAGAGGACTGTAGAGCGTACCACTGAGGATTGTAGAGTATACTACAGAGAATGGTAGAGCGTAGTTGTCATTGACAGTAGAGGAACTGCAGAAAGGCAGTTTGCAGCAAGGTTGGTGTATATAACTATAAACACACACAGCAAGACTCAAGATTGTATACGTTTTGTTTAGACTTTGAGGTGGCACGTTTGTTGTCTTGTACCTGTATCATAATTTCGGCTGCTTCTGGTCTCTAGTCCATCTGGTCTTTCTTCTGGCACACTTCTGGCACTTCACTCTGCTACTATTGTTTGTCCTCTTCTGGAGTCATGGAGCTGGCCACAAGCAAGACTGCAGGCACGATGTACATCCAGTACTTTTGAATGAACGATCTCGTATCCTCCTCTTCCTCCACAACTCGTTCTCTTTCTACCTCCACCTCGTTACCCTCTTCGTCAACTACAGTTTCCTTGACTGTTACTTTCTTCGTCACTTTTGAGGGCCCCTGGTTGGCTTGCTTCGTAGCATGAACTGGGTTAAGGTTAGGAATCGGCTGCTTTGCTGCAGTGCTGATGATAATTTGTCGTTGCCCCTTTTCAACCAATGCTATTTGCTCAACTTCTTCGTCGGAGTTCAATTGGAGCTCAAGACTCTTCCCCGACAAAATAGTTGCACCATCACCGACTTCGGTATATGCAAAGCATTCGTGGTTTAGCAAGTCTTTTGTTCCGACGCAGTAATCACCATCTTCAATCACACTGTCTTCGGAGGTGAAAAATCCCTGTTTGAGGCCCTTATCGTAGGCAACAGACCCAATCGGAATGGCTATAGACGATTGTAATGATGTGGCAAAGATCTGGTACTCACGTGCAGCCGCTTGGGCTGCTAGACAGGCACAAACGAACCAGATGGTGCTATTTATACTGACCATTGCTAAAGAGTAGTTGGGTGTGAGAAAAAGAATGCGTCTGATCTGAAATGTCTGAAAAAATCAAATTTGCGACTATGAGTGGAGTTGCATTCAGACAAGACTTCATCTCATGTAGAGTCTCTGTCAAACAAAAGCTGTCTTGATATCGAGTATAGGTGTATGACTGATAACAGTCAGACATTTTGACTATGAGTGGACCTGTACGAAAGTGAGAAGTTGACCATTCTACTGAGACATGTTAACAATAGAAGCTATTTTGATACAACAAGAGATAAAGGACCATGGATGCTTGTAATCTCACACTATTTAAGCCTAGAAGTGCAGGAAGTCTCATATCCTAAGATTTCTATATACAATTAACTTTTTTGAAAGCCTCAACGTAGTATCCCACATTAGCTCGTCATCTCACTTATCCGACAACCTTTTCCATATACTCTCCATTTGAACTAAATCAACCTCAATTGCAAACTACCTCGTTCGTAGCAACCGAAATCACCAACATCTGGTTCGCTATTACTTAGCTCTATATACATGAGTTGGTCCAGGCAACGGTGCTGTAAAATCCACTCCATATCTTCCTACTCTAAACATTTGGACATGAGAAGTGCAGCAGCAACGCTCACATTCAACGAATCAACAATTCCATCAGTCTCTCTGCGCCCTTTCTCCAATCCTACGAGAAAGTCAGACCTCAACTTCATATTAGTTCGGATTCCACTACCTTCGCTTCCCATCACCAAAAGCATTGGTGCCTTTTGCAACATTCCCGAAAGGTCGCTGGGTTCAATAAACTTATTTGCAAGCTGATTGTAGTGCTTTGAATTATTCTGTTCCGGTTTGACATCGGTGCTGACCACCAACCACCCATTTTGCCTGACTCCGTCAATGAACTTGAGCGGATCCTCTGCCTGGTAGATATCCATGAGGTCAAGTGCTCCCGCACTGGCTTTAGCAGTAACTGGGCCTAGTTTGGCGGTATCGTACTCTGGTACAACTATGAAGTCAACCCCAAGGTAGTATGCCGACCGGATGATGGCCCCAGCATTCTGGGGATCAGTAATTCCGTCAAGGTACAACCCTATAGGCTGGCCCAGTCCGTTTCTTGCTAGTTTTTTCGTCACATCATGAGTGGTGTTGTACATATCATTGTGAAGGGAAACAGAATACTCTTCTTCGGTGTCTACTCGAGGTAGGGTTTTGATTGCCGGTAAAGTAAGTTTTTTCGTCTCCAAAACGACTCCGTTATGGACTCCGTTATTAGTCAAACGAGCGAGTTGTTGTTTGTCGTAGTCGTCAATGATTTTAATGCCATAATTCTTACAGAGTTTCTTGATTTCGCCAAAACTGTCGGCTTTCGACTTCAGGCTGCTGGTGAATAACTTACTGAAACCTCCACGGTTGTTAGCTGTCAATGCACTCAACACAGCATGCGTTCCGTAAATATATTCGCTAAGCGGGTTTTGGAATGCTGCTCCAAAAGTTGAGGGTCTTGGTCTGGTTCGGGAATATTCTCGTTCATTTCGGGATCTAGGGTATTCATGATCATTTCTCTGTTGACGGGCTCGTCTCTGACGAGCCACTTTTTCGTTTAGTTTCTGACGTTGTTCGTCACTTATATTGCTATACTTTCTCTGGAAGAACTCATCCTTAGACATTCCACTTACTTCCCATGGTTTTTTGTCTGGTTTGTTGGTTGGGAAATTTTTATCGAACGACTTTCCAGCTCGTTCACCTCCATTCTGGATGTTTTGAAGCTTTACAGCCGGCCTGATGGCAGCAAGAGAGCCAGAGCGGGTAGAAAGGGCTCTGATGGAAGGTTTTAGCATTACAGAGAAGAGCGATGATTGCAAATTTTCATTCGCAGAAAAATAAATGGAAATTCGCAGACAAGAACTACGCACTGTAAAACTCATAGATAGGAGCAAGAAATCCCTGATGTATGCTGTTTATAGATAGAGATACATGTAAAGCAAGAGCTCAAGAAATAGAAGAAATTAAAGCAAAACTGTCACTTTTACGCTTCTTATGGTGCTACATTCATACTAAATAGGAGTGTGCCGGATCTGTCTTTCCTTCAGATAACCGTTTATCTACGCTAAAGACTTATCCTGGAATCCCCTTTCTATGTCATGGGTTTGCTTTAATAAATAATATATACAGTCTTTGGTCCTAGAACAAAACTCCCTTGGTGCTTGGCACTTCATCGGTTCCATTGCTGGAAATGGCTTCCTTGATAGCCACAGCTAATGCCTTGAACGCCGATTCGGCTCGGTGATGGTCGTTGAACCCTCTCAAACAGTCCACGTGAAGCGTTATAGCGGCTCCCTGGGCAAAACTCTCAAGTACATGGGGAATCATTTCACATGACAAATCGCCGATCTTCTCTCTCTTCAACCCGAGTTCTATCACAGCAAATGGCCGGTTGGATAAGTCCACAACAGCCCGACTCAACGCCTCGTCCAAAGGTGCAAACCCCGTACCAAACCGCTTCACTCCCCGAACCTGACCCAATGCCTTGTGGAATGCGAGCCCCAAGGTAATGGCCACATCTTCAGCCGTATGATGGTCGTCGATATGAAGATCTCCTATGCACTCGATGATCAAAGACCACCCGGAGTGCTTGGCCAAAGCATGGAGCATGTGGTCAAGAAACCCAATCCCCGTTTGCACCTGGATTATCTGCGACGAAGTCGCCTGTGTAGCATGGTCATCGTCATCTTTTGGAGCCTTATCGGTGAAAATCGATTCTTCGAGCGCCAAGTGGCCCCCATCCAACGAGAGCGCAATCTGGATCTTCGTCTCGTTGGTGACTCGCTTGATGGTAGCTGCTCTGGCCATGGTATGTAGTGAAAGTGAAAGAATTTGCAGTAGTTCGTGAGTCATTTCGCTATCGCAGATTACCACTTTGAAGAGATGAAACCCGTACCTCTTAATCCCGTGCACCACATTCCCGTCTTGTCTCGTCCTGCACCATATATCCATAAATATCTTGTCTCGTCTTACACCATCGCTTCTACCACCCCCAGTTGACTCCATTGCACCATGTCAACGAGTCAGTACAAGCGGACGGAGGTGATAGGGCGCGGGAAGTTCGGGATTGTCTACAAAGGCTACAACAAGCAAACCAAACAAACCGTTGCTATAAAGGTATTGAACTTAGACACCCACGATGACGAGGTGCTAGATGTCCAGCAAGAGATCCAGTTCTTGACCCAATTGAAGAACGTACCGAATGTGACACACTACTATGGGTCGATTTTGAACGATACCAATCTATGGATCATCATGGACTACTGTGCTGGAGGCTCTGTGCGGACCCTTTTGAAGGCCGGAGTATTTGAAGAAAGGTATATTGCTGTTATCGTCCGGGAGTTGTTATTTGCATTGCAGGCAGTCCATAAACTCGGAGTTATTCATCGTGACTTGAAATCAGCAAATGTTCTTATCACCAACGAGGGTGACGTGCAACTATGTGATTTCGGAGTAGCAGCCCAGCTCACAAGTAATTCAGTGAAAAGAACCACTATGGCAGGTACTCCCTATTGGATGGCACCTGAAGTCATCAGAGAAGGGGATCATTACAATGTGAAAGCTGATATATGGTCATTGGGTATCACCATTTACGAAGTAGCCACAGGGAACCCTCCCTACTGTGACAAGGACGCTATGTGGGCCATGCAAATGATTTCCAAGCTGACACCTCCAAGACTAGAAGGAAGGGGTTATTCCCCAGCATTAAAAGAGTGTATTGCTCTTTGTTTGGACGAAAGTCCCGATGAAAGACCTCTGGCAGAGGATTTAATGAAGTGTAAATTGATGAAATTTTATAGAAACTACCAGACCAGCATTTTGAGAGAAGTGATTTCTAAGTACTTACTCTGGAGAGATCATAATTCGTCCAGGGACTCCCTATTCATCAATGCACCCGAACCAGGGGCAGGAGAAGAAACTGACAATTCAATCCAGGTTAAATGGGATTTTGATTCCCTTAGTAGTAAAGAGTATATCATTGAAAACGACATAAGCTTGGAGAACGTCAACGATAACTACAATCCACTAAATGATCCTCGATTTGACCATGATGACGACGTCAATAACGACACCTACAAAACAGAACAATTGTTTCCTCACCATAACACCAATAAGCTTACCAGTAGTAGCCAGAACAATAGCTCGGCCACCTTAGGAAACTATGCTAGCACCTTCAAACAAAACAGCACCCTAAACCACTCATCCGGTACCACAGAGATCCCTAAATCGTTGCAATCGTTATTTGAAGAAGGTGATCCCGTTCCCAGTGCCATCACCTCATCAGACTTCGATCTCCCGCCCGGATTTGCTTCATCTTTGAGTGATGCTCATCGAACAGAGTCTCCTACCATTGAAATCCCCGATATGGATAGTCTTGCCAACTTTGGAACCGGGAGGAAACCTCCATCTACAACTTCCACAAACAACAACAGTGCCGTTCACTTGCCATTGAACAAGCCCCCAACATTGTATCATACCCAGTCTGCATCAGGAAACCTCGAAACAAGAACCAACACCACCTCCAGGCCTCGGAAACTCACGATTTCAAATACTCTTAGTAATAACACCTCTCCAGCAAGTAACCACCAACAACCGCAGGTGGCCGTCCCTCATACTCCTCCGTACACCAACACCCACTCTGGCACCAAAACCCCATCGCCAGTGCCTCCTCCTAGTTCGTCTCTTTTGTCGGAGGCAAACTTGACAAATACTAGCTCTCCATCCAAGTCAATGAGAGCATTGCAAACCAACAATAATCCCCTCTTGCAGCCAATTAATTTGAAATCAGCCACCTCCGATGTTAAATCGACTGCCAGCAGTGTAACCTCCACCCATTCGCTGCAGCTGTCGATTCCAGCCTCAGTCTCTACTGCAGCTTCTGCTACTACAAGTACAGCCTTCAAACCAAAAAAAGGTAAACCCAGCCTTCATATACAAATGCCTACTCCATCAACCACTTTTAATAGTTTATCAGCATTAACCAACCAAGAGTTCGCCAACGATGATGCTAATGGAAACCCCGATAATGTCAATCAATTTGGTATTAATCCAGCACAGTTAGCCAACTTCCCTATGACAATGACCCCCGTAACTGAGAAGGAGAACCCTACTGAAGTAGAGGGTCTGGAGACTAAGGATACAGCCACTAGTCAACGATTCTTGAATTCGGTGCAACAGAAGAAAGTTCTTGCTTTGAGTGGACCTAGCACTGCTCCTGTAACAATGAACCCTACACCATCTACTATGTTTATGCCTCGAAATGCATCTCTAGGAGCTGCCTCCCCCATTACCGTAGGTGCCAATGATATGAAGATTAAATTTCCTGCCATTCCTCCGATCAACGGGGAATTCTTCCTGGACTCCGTTCCTAGAGAGAAGCTTGTCAATGAACTTGATTCGATAATCAAGTTGTTCAGCCAAGGTTTGGATGCATTGGAGTGTAATATATAGGACAGAAATAAACTGTGCATACGTTTGTAAAGAGCCTTCAACTAACCTTATTAGCTTGTACTATGGAAGCGACTAAGTGTGAAAAAAGCAACAAATAAAGTACAATGGACTATCTTAATACGGAAACATGTCCAAAAGCTTCTTCCATGATTTCAATGAAGTAAATAATCATGAACACTAGTGATCTCGGATCGAACAATTTTTCCACTGCATGTCAGTCGTTATTAATGAACAACAAAGGAGTTTTCAGAAATTTTCAAATTTCCTAGAAATACTGCAAAATATACCAAAGTCATAAAATTAAACGAATTGCTTGAAAACTACCTACATGCCATATTTCCTCTGTCTTTGTCCCAGTCCCAGAGATTTGGAGTCCTCTGACTGTTTTCTTGAGAGGTACGGAGCTTACAATTGTATGCCGGATTTTCATTAATTTCAATCCAAACCTCACTTTCCTTTCTTAAGGCAGCTATCATTTCTTCGTCTTTTATCAAAGCAAAGCTTTCCATATCTCCAAGATGCCGCCGCGTATGAGACGACGCATCACCACTGCGAAGAGGGAGGAAATCAAGAAGGAGCAGGAGAAACTATCTCATAGTATTGTCAGACCATTTGAAATTCTCTCTGACCTTCCTGTCTCGTATAACGCGCCCCCCGATGGTCACTATGAAGATGTTCTCAAACATCCACTTACCATTAAGGACTCTGCTGTACTTTACAACTCATTGTTGAAGTCCAGATACAATTATCTCCATTATCCTCCGATGTTCCGGTTGTTTTGGCTCAAACAAACAGCCTACGCGAAGAAGATGGCTGAACTCCAGAGGGATGGAAAGAAAACGGTAACAACCTACAATAAGAAACAGTCAGTAGTCAAATTCGATGATAGAGTCCCTGTACTTGGCAGCGAAGTTAGTGCTAGGGATATTATGGTAAAGTTGTGTGACGGAGGGTTGAGCATAGGTCCACATTTCTTCCCAATTCGATTATTCATAGCGAAAGACGATAGGCCAGAAAAACTCAGTAAGAAAGAGGAGTTGAAAAGGATGGAGGAAATGAATAGAGAAAAAGCGAGGACAACTGAAGGTGGAAACTCATCAAAACCAGAGAGTAAAGAAAAAGAGGCCGAAAAAGAGAAGGATGACGCAGAGGAGAAGAAGGAAGAAGGAAGCTCGTCAAAAGAGGATGTTGCAAATAATAGCCGTGAAAGTAAAGATACTGAAGAACAGAAAGACACTAGTAAAACATCAGAATCCTCCAAATCAAAAGATACAGATCAACCTAAAAAGAAACTGAAGTCCATCACTAAAGATGATGATAAGGCTATTGGAGACAAGACGGAGACCTCCAAAGACGAAAAAATACCCGTACCCACCTCTTCTGGTGATAAATATGGAGCCAAAGAACAGTACAAAACACCAACCAAACCGACACCTCCGCCTGTTACTTCTGCATCAGTGAGCTCCAAACCAGTTCCCCCACCAGGTACTGGACCGCCTACAGCTCCAGCTCCAGCTCCAGCTCCTACACGGCCCGCAGTATCTGCGAACATGCAGTCCGTTGAAAACACCATTATGATCTCCAATTTGAACTCTATTGCCAGACAAGACCAATTTTTAAGCTCATTAATGAAAATTGTTGCTTCAGGGGATGCTTCTCAACAGCAGATCAACGTTTTCAAAGGTTATATTGAACGTGCAAGAAACATGGGACCACAACCACACCATGCTCATTTATTTCCTGATGGAAGAATCCCATTAAAGCCAGATCAAATAGCCAAAAAGAAACCACCTAAACCGGTCAAAGAGAAGAAACAGGCCAAAATACCCAAGCCAAAGATTCCAAAGGACCAAAAACTCACAGCATTTCAAGAAAGGTATCTCAAAGATGCCACGTTGGTGTTTGAATTTGTAGAAAACTCAAACACCCGATTTCTTCTTCCAAAGTACTCCGTATGTGAAGTTGTGGAGACTAGTAATAATTTGGGGTTATCGACAGAACGAACTGACGGTGAAGATGTGAAGGAGACCAAAGACATTATTGTTAGTTTCTTATGGGTGCATAATAGTAGTGAAGTCGAGGAGTATGAGAAGGAATTGGCCGAATATGAGAGAGTCATGAAAGAACGAGAAGATGCAGAAAGGAAGAAGAAAGAGGAGGAAGAGAAAAAGAAGAAGACAGAAGAGGAAGCAGACGGAACGAAAGAAAAAGAGGATGAGGAGAAGGAAAAAGACAAGGAGGACGAAGAAGTGGCAGATAATCATAAACAGGTAGAGAATGAAGACAAACCCGAGGCTGAAGCTAAACCCGTTGTGAAGGAAGAGGAAGATGCGCTTCCACCAAGAAGAAACCTCAGACGACCTCCACCACGCAATCGTAAGAAGCGTAAGCTTACTTCAGGTCCCAAGAAAACTGTGGAGAAGAAACTTGTGAAGCCAGAAGAACCAGAATATAAGTTCACGTCAGTGTCTTTTACCATCCATCAAATACCTACCCGATTAGTTCCCATTGTCACCAATAGCGTGAAGCCACAGACTGAGGTAAAGGAAAGAATGGAGCATATCTTGAAGGTTGGTACGAGACTCACCAGTTTTTACTTGTGGTACCAGATTGATGGGAAGTTGGACGAAGAGTTGGCTGAGAATTTGAGAGTGAACATTACTCAAGAGGAAAAGAAGATGCCCGGAATTGCACCGGTAGCAGTTGCTCAGGAAAAGAAGCGGAAGCAAAAGGAAAAGGTCCCAAAGGCAAAGAAGATCAAGCTAGAAGACAAGACTACAGGCAATAGTACAACCAACGAAGTGGGTCCCAGTCAAGTAGTAGCGGTACCAAATATTCCTAGTACGGTAACAGCCTCTAGTCCACCGACGGAAGGTTCAAATGATCAGGTGATTGCTGACACCTCCGAAAAGCCAAAGGAGGAGCAAAAACCCCCCCCAGAGCGA